>VZRZ01003401.1:283332-318699 GCA_013398175.1 Climacteris rufus | reverse complement strand
AAAAAGAGAGAAAGAAAGGTAATACCATTTTCTCATAATAACTGCAGATGGATGATTTACAGAATATTGGAGGGAAAAAAAGGAAATAAACATATAAGCTATTATTTTAAAGACTAACTAAGAATCCAGTAATGACAAAAGCATTTGTGGAACACCAACTAACTGCTGTAAGTCTTCAGAAATCAAAAAGTTCTGCTCAAGAGTTGACTTTTATCCCATGAGCATTTAAAATTAAAACTCATTTTGCTTTTTCTTGTGACCACCTCTTTTTAATCCACCACTACTTTTCACATAGCTTTATTTCTTCCTTACATTTTTTGGTTCCATCTCTTTTGCTCATTCTCACAGGCAGCCTCTTTCTATTGTGTATCATTATTTCCTTTATAATTTTACCAGAGAAAAATACTCCTCTATATGCAAAAAAATCCAAAAGCCTGTTTGAGAATATTAGACATAAATTTCAGTACCATGTACATATGTGCTATTGAAACATATAGAAAAGTCTCCAACAAAGCTTTCTAAAAATTGGACAAAGTCCCCTTCAGTCTCAGCACTTCTATGACAATCTCTTAGTATAAGTAAGCCCTGTATCATTTCTGAGACAAGCTGATGGTGAAGAAAAGCAACCCAGGCCTGTTGAACAGTGCTAATACTCAGTGCTGGATGCTGTTCCATATTCTACATTTGTTTCATAGATGGAAAACTGATTGTTATTGATAGGAGTCTTCATTCACAACAAGCAAGTTAATTGTGTGGTAATTCCATCATTCTGTGCAGCTCGAAGCATTTGGCAAACCATTCCATGGCAGGGTTGGAATGCACCCAGGTCTGCAATGGAGGTGAGCCAGTAGAGAGTAAGAGTCATAAGAAACCAAATATTTTGAGGAAACATGAATTTTTATATAGAAAAGTGTCACTGAGATATCATGATCTGGATGAAGTAGGAATCTTGTTTCTCATATTAGAATTTTTCAGAGACTCCAGAGCAGTTAACAGTTTGGTGCTTGACTCATTCCCAGCAGGACAAAGAAAAAACTCTTAAATCTGGACATTACAGAATCTGTACTTTAAGTTTAGCACTAAGGTTAGGATGAATTCCAAAAAGTAATCCACATCAGCAAGTTATCTGCTCATCAAAGATCAGTAAACAGTGTAACATTCAACTACTGAGTCACATGGGTAATTGAACAGCATGACTGGCAAAGGAAAAGTAAAAATCAAGACTGTATTTTAAAAAGTGTGCAGCCTAGAAGACAATGCTTGTAACTGGACATATCTTGGAGTCCAGAGCCAAAACCTTTTCTTACAGCTGGTGATGACAGAAAGTGAATATATGGAGCAAGTGAGGAGAAAAACACTGGTGGAATGAAGAATACTCAGAAAGTTAAATCATATTACAAGAAGTAATTTATCAAATTTTCAATCAGCATGCAGTTCCTGCAATGACTTAGGATGGGGATCTTGATATTGTTATAAAATCTGAAGAGGAAAAGGAAATTAGATAGAAGCCACTAGGGACTGAGAAGTAAAAGAAAATAAAACCAGTACTTGCTGTCTACCCTCAGAGTGAGTGGTTATCACCCCAACCATCAGTGAGTTTTAAGACTTAAAAAGCAAAAGCCACAAGCCATTGCTTACTCCGTATCTCTACAGTTTCTGCTGACAGAAATTCTCTTTAATGGACAAAGCCACAATCCTTTATTAGTGGATCAATAATATGCACATTTAAACAACTCAGAACACCATGCAAAGGGGAAAAGTGGTATGTATTAAAAGAGATCGGGATGTTCCTATGATTGAATTTAACAGTAAAGTTAAATGAATGCTATGTCCTCATTTTCCACCAGACACAAAAAAGCCAGAGCATCTTTAGGAACAAATAAATAAAAAGACAATTAAAAAAAAGATAAAACCTAGTTTAACAGGACTGAATAAAAAAGAGTATCAAGCATGAAACACATAGATCATCTACAAGCAAAGCAGAGTTCAGTGTTTAATCACTTTTTCAAGTGTTCAGGTAGATTTCGTATCTGACAGAGTGGCTCCCTAAGCTTCTTGTACCAATCAGATGTACACCAAGGTCAGTACTCTATGTTATAGCACTCCAAGGAAGATTAGATGGAAAGTCCTAAATTATAAACAGCAGGTAAGAATATGCAAACATCAGGTACCACAAATCAGCTGATGGAAGATAATTTGTTGGGGAGGACAGCTGTTCTCTAGAGGAACCCCAGGAGCAAGAGGTCCTGAGCAATCATTTGGCTCACTTGGCTCAGTTTATTTTTAAGTCTGGGTGGCCCCAGAACTTGCAGGACTTGGCTGCATAACAACTGTGATTTTGAAACGAGCTGAATACTCACTGTTCACACAAGTCTCACCAAGTGGTACAGAATACAGAGGAAGGCTAAATAACCAACAGAGAAACTGATAAATTACCTTCTAGTAGGGCCACTCCAGGAGATGTGTTCCACCACTCTGGTTCTGATCATTTCCTATGAAGCCATTTGGAACTGCAGAGTGAACCAAGAGTGATTTGTAGCAGAACTTGCATTTTGAATAATGATCCTAAGGAACCAGAAGCCAAGAAGTCCAAGTCAGTCTTCTTGTTACTGCACTGAAGGTCTGCCTAATTAAAAACAAATATTTAATATGAATGACACAATTTTTTCCCAGCACCTTTTCTAGATGGAGATAAAAGTTCTATATGTGTGTCTGCCAAAGACAGAGATAAAGAACCTGTAATTTATCCCTTCTATCAGTCACTGCAGCTGATGAATAATTGTGACATGTAGCAAAACCCTGACTACAAAGAAGTGAACCTCTCAAGGCCCCAGCACCATTTTTTTCTGAATCAGATGAAGTTTGTTGTAGGTGAACTTTTATAACTTGCAATTTCAGGTAAAAAAACAAACAAACAACCCCACCCCAACAACCCAAATTAATTACTAATGATTTTAATGATATTAACAATCCATTGCTATACCACTGGAATAATTAATAAATTTAATAAAAATTAAAGGACACAGCAGTTCAAGTTAAATGGAAAGCAGTAGAATTAACCCATTCAGGCAGTGAGATAATTTGCAAGCCATTTTACTGATAGGTAACTTAATACTGTACAGGATATCTAAAACTGTCAGACCAAGTGATCCAAAGAAAAGAAGGTGGTGGTACTTATACTGGAATTTTCATAATTAAGGGAATATAGATTTCTGTATGGCATATGAATGCCTGGAGTCCAACAACTCTTGGAAAGAAATGATAAATGCTCTAAAGGGCATAAATAAAAATTACATTCCTTTATCCTTTGTGCTGTGTATTTCTGTTTGCAGAACATATACAGACATTTACAGATCTATTGGGAAACTCCAGGATATAGATTTAAAGGCAGTATCAGATAGATGGTCACTGGATTTGAAGGCAACAAAGATTTGCTTGCTGATTCTTATCAATTCTGCAGAGGGGGAATATGCATTAGAAGTTATCATTTCAGAGTCATGCTTTGATGTTTAGAAATTGATCATTAAGTATTATCTACTTTCTCCACAAAAAAAGCCACCCCAAAATATTTAGAAGCCAATGAAAAAAGAGGACTCTAGGTATTAATTGCAAATACAAGTATATTAAGCACAGCAAATTGATAGCCACCAGCATAAAAAAATAATTTCTTCTTTTGAGATGAACAGATACAATTATAATGAAAAGGTTTCACATAACTCTAAAACACGTGTTGGATAGGGTAACATCAAAACAAAAACGTATTTTTAGGGGGAGAACTATGACTTCATCACTTTGTTATACAAAGCAGCGCAATCTGCTTGTTCATCATATACAAGTCCTTATAGTGAAGAGTTAACAGAGTGACCTCTGTGGTTACACAAGTATCAAACTTCCCTAAGTTTCTCCTCTCGGTTCTCCTCTTTCACTGAGTGAAGCTGACTGATTTTACACCCGAAGGAAATCAACAAAAAGAGAACGTGCCAAAGGGGAACATGACCTGAGAATGTAGGTGAAGAAGAAAAGCAGAAGTAGTTATCCTGGATTAATGAAAGGGAAAATCAGAGGCAGTTCTCAGAAGTGTTTTTTGGCAAGTGCTTATTTTAATTCAACCATTAATATTGACTAACAGCCAGGGAATGTACCCCTTGTGACCAAAGTGACAAATTTAAATATATAAATAGAGTATGGCCATTTCCTTAACACCTTTACTGGCTAATGGTTTTCAGAAAATTAAGTACACAAAGAGAAGAAAACAAACTTTATAAATAGATGTTATAGGCCAGGTTCTGATTGGTTCAGTCACACTACACATCTTGGATCTCTTTTCATAAGTAAAGTGGGCAGCATTAGCTTTAAATCACTGCAAAACACATATAATTACTTAATCCGCCCGTGAAGGATCATATGTGACAGTGACACAGTGGTTCCTGTGAAATACTGGAGAATCTCTTTAGTATTTCAAAGGAACAAAAAAAAATGCTGCACCATAATCCACATTTGTAGAAGATTTATTAGAAATGTGAATTGAAGTCAAGCCTTTTAGTGGTCCCCATTTTCTGGTTGGTAAATCTAATGGCAGGATAGACTTTCCAAATGCAATAATATTGATCTGGGCAATGCAGCATCAGTAAATTAAAGTCAGCTTTTAAAAAATCTCTTCATGCCAGCTATATTGAAGGCACATGCAATGAAAGACTACAGACCAGATATTTAAAGTAACACAGAGTCACGGTTTCATAGAAGAAAGTGCAATGTAAATGGAAAGATTAAAAAACTTATAAATGTTATTTGTTCTCAAAGTGCAAACCCAAACATTCGAGTGTTATATTTCTCACTAGTCAATTGAAAGTTTTTAGGTGGTGTTGCAGAACCAAGGTCAACATCACTAACTAGATGTAGGTTATGGGGTTTTCCTGCAGAAGCAGCAAGAAAATGCTCAAGATTGTTATTTACTCAGTTTGCAGTGTTTCATGCTAAAACCTCTGCAATTCTACATCAGTTCTGTGTTCTGCCTTTTGGCATTCCAGGCAAGCAAATAAAACAATCAATAGTTTAGGGGGAACAGATCCATCCTGTATCACAGTGAAATTCTTTCACAATCCTGTGCAACAGCTGTCTCCCTTTAGAAGTCCACCACGCCCCCCTCCTTTTATCCTGAAGGGAAAAAGAGCCTCTTGTATTCTCTCTCAGAAAGATAATTGTTATTATGCTGACAGCAAGATGAAGTTAACTTCAAATGCTATTTTCTAGGTCTGCAAACTGTGATGGGAGGAGTGGAGAGGTGGTGAGCAGGGATCAATCCATCTAATCCTAAGTATGACCTTTTGGAAACAGGATTCAAAACCTGAATCCATTGAAAATTTACTTGTTGTCTCACATTATGAAATAGAAAAATACAAATATATATGTACATATATACACAGGTTCTCTTCATTCAGCTCTTGATGGATACCATGGCTGTTGCTTACGGTAATCATTTAAAACCCTGGAACTGGGAACGAGCCAGATGTGAAATCTGCTGTAAACCTCAAAATAGGTTCTATTAACTCAACATTAAAATTCAAAGATACATTGAAAATAGCCCAGAGGGTATTTAGATTTGACCCTGGAAATCAATGAGGAAATTTCAATATAAACTTTGAGTTTGGAAAACACCTGCATAATGGCAGCACCCTTTGCACTTTATAGTGTTTAATAAATAGTTTGTGCCATAACCAGCAACAGAATATAATTAAGTCATTTCCAGAACTTAGGGCTACTAATTTAAAATTGCTTCCACCTCTTCCTCTCATAATGCATCTATTTACCTGCTTCTCAATTTGTCAGAGTCACGTATTCTGCTTAAGTTAGAGTTAAGTAAACTTGTCTTGAAATATCTTAAGAACAAATATTTTTGTGCTACTGTGCTCTTTCCTAACCTGGATTATTTCATGGGCACAGGACTACTATTATTTCACTGTTTATTTACAGAAATAACTATAAAATGGGGGAAAGGATTAAAACAAATTACATTATTTTTCTTTTGGATTTATTGTCCGTGAACATGCACAACACAGAAAAATGCAAAACTCTCTCTTCACAAAATGGAGCAGTTTGGCTAAATAAAATAAAATAAAACGAAATAAAATAATTTTAAAAGCTACATACTCCAGGAAAAAGCAGATATGACAGTGCTATACCATACTACAGTATGCTTGTATGGTCTTTGAGAAACAGAGTTAATCAGTGACAGAATTAAAAGGGTAAGAATTAATATGGTTTGCCAAAGGAAGTCAAAAGCAAAATAAAAGGGTAGCCCTTGGAAGGATGAAATGATTCAAATCAGTACAGAGGGATCAACAACAGATTTGCAAAAACACTTGAGCACTGAACAAATGTGAGGTTGCAGGGAATTAGACACAAGACTCCTTCCTGGGCAATGGCTGCATGTTTGTACAAAGTGCACCAGGCATGAGGGACTGGAAGTCTTTGTGCTTGGTTGTTGATGACACTTGTTCAAAATGCACACAGGAACATTCTCTGATAATCTGTAATTTCTGTGTAAGTGGTGGTAGTCTGTACAGCTTTTTTATCTCTCTTCATTTATTTTGCATTACTTAAGGGGAATCACTCACAGTGTTTTAACCATTTTGATTGACAGATTTTTTATTTGTCAGCTGCATTTGCTGTTTCACCTATTCTGCAGGGTCAAAGCACCTTACAAGTGCTCCCAACTTAAATCAACCAAAACATCCCACGTTATCCCAAACCAGCCTGCGGACATCCAATAATCACTGAGTTCTCACAGCCTCTGCTCCAGGTACAAGTGTGTATCATTAAACCTGCTTATTTTAAACCTGTATCATGATACTCCATTTCCAGCATGTTGCTCCATAAAAAAGAAGACAACAGGTACACAAAGTCAATTAAGCTCTTTAAACTATAATATACTAGATACAAGAAGTATCAGCATAGTATGCAAACTTAGGCAAAAAAAATCCCTAAGCTTAAAATTCATTATTTACACTCACAACTGTCACTTATGCAGAAGAACTTGTCTTCAAAGTTTTAGTCATCCTCTCCTATATGAAGAAGGAGACTTTACACAACCAGCCAGCAACTATGTCATGACTTCATTTCCAATAGGGATGGAATTATAGAATGCCTAAAGAATTTACAATATTCATACATACACATGCATATTTTATACATCTACCTATGCACATACACACCCACCCATCCCTTTGTGACATCCTTCCTCCAGCCGCCTACACAATCGAGCAGCTTGGTCAGGAACTCAAGCAAGCAAGCTCAATGAACTCCCTATTTAGGGATCATATTCTATGGACATGAAAAGTCATCTGAAGAATCAATCAAAAAGTGGACTCTGAGAAATTTGGATGCACAGAACTACAGGCAGAGACTTAGCTTAACATTTGAAAATTAAATATATGCATGCAAACACAAGCATGCCATGAGGCAGTACCAGCAAGAAAGGCATCACATCCATGTACATCCTCAGATATGCCCTCGCTGAAATATTATCTGAAGACAGAACTAATTTTCACAGTAGTGCCATCACTGCAGCTTCAAATTGTGTTCTTTATAGTCTATAAATCTTTAAAGAATAGTGGCATTAATATAAGTTTAACCTTGAATCAGGTGTAACAGTGGCCTAAGGAAAAGGGAACCCACTGCCATCTCTGCTTTTGTGGTCTTTGTTGGCACTGTTCTTCCTCGGCAGAATTATGTTCAACACTGCCACAAAAAAAGGATGCACTGCCTTGACTGCCCTCCCTCCCTTCTGCAGCCCTGTACAAGACTTAATGAAATGAAGCAATTTTTCCCAAAGTCTCTTGACACTCTCGAAAATGCAGCTTCTGTCATGCTCTTTAGCTGGAGTTTAGTAGATTAACTGTAGTTATCTATTCCTTTTGTAGCTCAGAGGTGACAGCATTTCAAGGTAACAACACCCTGAGGAACAAGACAGGTATAAACAGACAAAATAAGATACAGTCTTCTGTTTGACCTTTTCTTTTCATAGAAAGAACTGGGTGGGTGCCTTTTAACCCCTCTCCAGTCTTGCCCATATATAAATTCCCTTATATCATTTCTCCCACACCTCTATTTTTGCCCTTGAATGGGTTTTCTTGGTGATGAATGAGCTAAGAGAGACTGAAAGCATGAGCTGAAAAAAGCATTCAAAAAAGACCAAATGTAGATGCAAAAAAGGGTAGACACAATGTTCCAGATCTTGATCCTGAGCTCAACTTGCTCATTTTTTTCTTATGTCAGACTTTGCTCCAAGTTCCTCTTTAATCCAAAACCTTAGCACACAAAAAAGGTCTCATATGGGCAATTTTGGAGTTGATTAAAAGCAAATAGTTTGCAATAGAATGTTCACTTGTGGAACTCTTTACCACAAGATGTTGTTAGGTTTAACTGGATTAAAAAATGATTGAGTATTCCTGTTACCCTTTTAAATGCCCAGTTATAAATATTAAAAAAGAGATGACAGGACCCTGAGAAGATTAAAATGACATGCTTTGGGGCTTAAGCTAATTTTAATGGGGATTTAGCAGAAACCCCCTCTGTGAACAGGTCATTTTACAGCATCTTTCCACAGATTTTCATGTGCCTCCTTGTGAAAGCAGCTTATACTCAGCTATCTCAGGGACTGTGTCTCAGGGACAGGCATTTCATAGCAGACTTGCTGATTTTATTATCAAATGGCAAGTTTTCGGTATCAAAAAATGAAATGGCTATGGCTCTACCAGATATCAGGGGTTGCTGAACAGCAGACCGTAAGCAGGGGATGCCTGTGCAGACAGAAAGTGAAGATCAGGGGTAATAACCATTTAGAAATTTTCTGTATGAGTTCAGGTTGTCAAAAAATACCTGCAGGAACCACTGTGAGAAAAATATCTTGGGTGGTGAAAGCTGCACTTAGCAATAGGGACTGTAATATTTATTTAAAGCCTACAGTGAGGTGCTGTATTTTGTCAGTGGGCCAGAAGCCAAGGAAAGGATGAGGCCTGAGTTACAAAAGTTTATCAGGAAATTAAGGTAGCCTGGACAGAGTAAACAAACTGAACGCATTTGTTCAGGAATTCTGGCAATTGCAGCTTCTGGCTAATCACAAATCGCTAAACCAGGATTGGACTGCATGGATAGATGGCAGAGGAGATGTGTAAAACTGGCTGGATGTGGCACTCACTGCCCAGGGTCTGGCTGGGCATCGATCAGGGGGTGTTGAGCCAGTGCTTTCTGCACCATGGAATGGTTTGGGTTGGAAGGGACCTTAAAGACCATCTCATTCCAACCCCCTGCCATGGGCAGGGCCACCTTCCACTACACTAGGCTGCTCAGAGCCTCATCCAGCATGCCCTTGAGCACTTGAACACTTCCAGGGATGGGGCAGCTCAACAGGGAAGAATTTCTTCCTAAAATCTAACCTAAGGCTACCATCTTCCAGGTAAAGCCATTACCACCTGTTATATCACTAGTTTGTGATCCTATCACTTGTTTTCTTCTATCAGTACTTTCCCTTTCCTTTCTGTGCTGTTAAATTTTCTTTATCACAATGCATCAGTTTTACATTTTTGCCATTCTCATCCCACTGAGGGGGAATGAATGACCAGCTGTGCTGTGTTCAGCTGCCTGCTGGGTTAAACCACAATGGAGTCTTTGCATTCTGGCTACATTATCAGGTAGACACTTTTCCAGGGAAATTTCCTGGTCATTTACATGTTCTTGTTTCAGTGCTTAGTGGGGGGGATTCCATTTAAATATGAAGGATAAAGACTGTGGTTATTAAACAGAAATTCACCAGCTGCATCTTACACACATAAAGACTCCCAATACAGTGCAAGCACCTGTCAAGTTGTGCTTTAGTCACAACCAAGAAATGGCTTTTAAAAGCTACTTCAGGAGATGTTGATAGTCTAGATGCAAAGCCAGATAGATTGTCACAGGTCACAAAAGCATCCCCTGCTTCTGGTCTCCTGTTAAATGACCCCAACATCTGATACAGCCACAGGCCTTCCTCTTTTTACTGCAGAAAAGCTATGGGACAGTCTTAGACCACAGTGAACCATACAGCAATGCCAGGACTAACAGCACTAAATTTATCCCCTGTAGCTAAACTGTCTCTAATAATTTTCCTATGATACTAAACTTGCTACTGATGTTGTAAAGAGATTGGATTTAGATACAGATCTCGTTGTGCAATTGCAGGATAATAAGAATGCATAAAGTGTGCAGCAGCCACTAAAGCATCCATTTAATCAAGTAGTCAGGCACAAAATTCACATCATATTTGTGTTTCTGGGCTTTTCCTGTGAAATACAGTGCCTTTGCACAACTTAAGAATCAGAGACCTGTATTTCTGTTTTCTGTGCATTAAAATGTGGTTTATTATAAGGCACATCAACTAAGACTCCTTATATAGCCTTGGTGCCAAGGGTGAACACCAGATATTTGTTCATAATGACCACACATTTGGGGAACCAATAACACAAATTTAAAAACAAAAGAGTTTTACTCTCCCTTCAGGGGCATTTAATTAACTTACCTTCCAAGCTGTGGCCCCAAAGCCCAGCTCCACTCCTATTTTTGTTTTATTCACAAGCAAACAATCACTGGTTTCAGTGGCTTGTTTTACTCTCTGTAGTCACTGCTGAGTGCCTCAACTTCCTGATCCACAGCTCTGGCTGTTATCTTAGCAAATACATACAAAATATGTAAACAAACAAAATCATTTTTGCAGAGAAATCTTAATATCCCTACTATCTAAATTATTATTCCTTTGTTAGCAACATACAGTTAAAGATTTTTTTTTGTCCTCAAATGTCATTACAGACCTTTCTATCCCCTGTTGACTGAAGATCAACAGACATTGCCACAATACTGATCAATAATAGTGACCAATTAGTCCAAAATGTCAAGTGATTCTTCAAAATGATCAGTATTATAATAGGATCTGAAGGCAAATAAGACACATATTTTATAATGAAAGAAAAGTTCAAGTATTTGCAAAAATGCCTGATTTTTCTGTTGTGCTAATATTTACTGGGAGCTTGAGGACCAGGGGAGAGACTTTATATCATTAAAACGTTAGATTAATAAAGATGAAAACCTTGCAGTCAAGATGAGATTAAATTAAATGCTTCAATTTATCTCAGATTTTCTTAAGGTCACATTTTCTAATGGAAAGTACTTTTCAACATTGACATGGAAGTTGTGTTATTTCTTCATCAATTTGAGTTTGCAGCTTTTTGCATTTTTTGGCTGAAACGTTCAGCCCCAATGTAAAAAATTGGTTAATTTAGAAATGAGAAAGGCCTGACTCATACCTTGACTAATTGCTCAGGTATGCGCTGTGATGATGAGACAATCTCTAATATATCCACATACTGCTGGTTCCCCTCTGAATATACCACGGTGTACAAGAGGAAGGAAGAGACATTTCTGAGTATTGTCACAAGGAGAATTTTTAGCTTTCAATGTCAGGGCAGAACACAGTTTCCCATGTGTCACTGGAAGGTTGAAAGCTCAAACATGAGAAAAATGCCACACACACTTGCTACTGTGAGAGCGACTGACATGTTTGCCCAGAGACTGTGTAATTTTATCCTTTGAGATACTCAAAGTTCAGCTTTTGATGGCCTGGAGCAAGACCTTGCCTTGGGCAGGAGGGTGGGACTACAAAACCTCTGGAGGCTTCTACCCCCTCAGCAGTTCTGCATTTCTCTTTGTTCTGTCCATTTCCCCCAAGAAGAAAATGTTACAGCTTTCAAATCTCAGGTGTTCCTCCCCCAGGGCTTTAACAGTTCTTAGACAGCCTTGAGGTTACACCGAGCAGATGCCAGACTGCCACACTCACAGGTGAACAGCTTAACTCCTACACTACAAAATAATTTTCCTACTTTTTGGTACTTTGATGACACCATGATCCTTGCATTCTTGGCTGCACTGTGATCCAGTTTCATTAAAAGCTGTGGAAGTTATTCCCAACCAATGTGTTCTCTAACATTGCTACCTTCCTGTAGCTGTTTAACTGATATTCAAGAGATGAGCAGGACAACTCATATTTTCTGCCCATGTAGGCATCTGAAAGAGGTGTATCAGTTAGCTAAAACAACTAGATTATTTAAATTTCTAGCTCTGAGAAGCACCCAAGTCATTTTGGTTTGGTTTGGTTTTTTTTTAAATACATATGTACGTTGTACAATTTGCTGCTTGCTTAGGTTTTTAATAATTAACACACTGTCTTCTGTCTCTCACTGAAGAAATTATGTTGGTCTATCTCCACTTTTACTCATTTGCTGTGGTGTTATGAAGCTTATTTTATATACACAGGTATTTCCCACTCAACTGAATTAGAATTTATACACACTGTAAATCTCACTTTAAAGAGAAGTAAATAAAAGTCAGGTATAGCCATCTTTTTTTTTTTAAACACAAGGGCATCTTTAATACTTAATATAATTATTGTCTGAGCTGCTTAAATTCTTAATAATGGTATTTACAAATGCAAATCCATTTCATAAAGCTTGAGCTGCAATTTAAAAAAGTCTGCAAATTGCACATGGTCACAGCTGTGGCTTATTTTCTTTAATAAAAGGAAAGTCAGAAGTCCCCTCAATGTTGTTTTTGTGGTTTGTTTTTTTTTGTTTGTTTTTTTGTTTTTTTTTTTTTTTTAATTTTTTTTATTATTTTCTTTGTTTATTTTTCAAGGGGCATTCAAGGCTGTAGAGTCACACAGTTTGGAAGGATTCTCTTTCTGTTCTGATCTCACTTTACTGGAAAAAAAAAAAACACCAAACCAGGACTTCCTTCTGCAGAAGTATTTATGAGTAAGGGTCACTCACACGTCAGTATGTGTAAATATTCTGGTAACTGACTCATTATTTCTCTGTGCTCAGGTCTTTTACATTCTCTTGAATTCAAGCTCTCGGAGTAGTCTTGCCTTGTTCTGTTTCACTTTTATATCTTCTACCACATCACAGCTGAAATGCAGCCATCAGGTGCCACAGTTTACATATGTTCTGTAAACTCTCTAAAAAGGATACCTGCAACTGATCCAACATCCAGAAATGTTCATGTAAAGCTGGTAAAGGAAAAAAAAATGTGAATGAATCACCTTTTGTCACAAACAACACTGATAATAAACATGGACTTTCCAAATCAGTGCCAATTTCAGCAGAAGTTTGTTTTAAAATGCAACCAGGTGACATTTAAACACATTAGAGTGAACCATTTCAAATTCCCAGAAGTGAAACATTTCAATTTTTGTTTTGAATTTGAGTGTTAGGATTTTAGTACAAAAAGGGATACTCAAGATTCACCTCCACCTACCACCACCATAATGTTTTAATCAATCCCAAATAATTCCCTTTTTCCCTCTGAAAAAAACCCCACTCTCATAGAGAGTTCATGCTGGCAGATTACTTCTGAAGGGAATGCAGACAAGCTTTCAAACACCCAAGTCTGTCACAGCATTGTAAAACTTTCTGCATTCATAGAATGTGAGAAAACTAAACTCTTTGCTGATACCTGTATCAGCAGAAGCCTATTTCTTGAGTGTCTTTGTCATTTCATGACTAAAACATGATTAAGAATTATTGGTGCTAAATAAGAAAACTACATTCTTTAGAACCTCTCACTACCACTCTGTCCATCCATATCCATGCAAGTATCCCTCACTTATAGCCCTTGTTTTTTTAATTTATTTTTAAACAGTTCTCAGAGGCAGCTTTCGTCCACTTTTTCCTCACAGAAAGGTCAGTAGTTGTAATATTTCTGCTCCATTCTCAATCCATTCACTTCTGCTCTGAGTCTCCATGTCCCACCTTGTCTGTTTAGATTTCACACTCCTGAGAGCATGGTCTATACCTCACTTTATATCAAATTTTAAGAGATTAAGATGTTGGTGTTCTCTAGGTAACTGGATAACTCAGCCTGTGCTTCTCTGAACCACAAATTCCATACGAAAGATGTTTCAGCCAGACAACATAAAACCCAAACAAGCTGAATTAACTCAGACTACGAGCTTAAGGCAAATCTGAAAACTGCAAGTAACAAAAGGAACATTCTATGAATAGCACCATTCAGAGAGAAAGATAAAGTACCTGGAAAAAGACTGCAGCTTAAATATCCAAATAGAGTCTGACACATCAGCAAAATATCAGCCAAATAAGCAACGAGCAACTGATTTGTTAGCCATGCTTAGCCCACCAAAAGGATGATTGATGACAAGAAGCAATGCCAACTGCTTACACTGAATACCAGGAAGAGTAAACCCTTGCAGCTCAACATTCTTCGCTTTTTATTTTATATTTATGGTTGTTAAAGTGACACTTCAGACATAGATCTGAATGCAATATTAAGCTTTTCTGCTCACAGTGCAGTGCATCAGATAAATTCTTCAGACATTTTTCTGCTATTTTGGAAGAATCTTTGCTCTTCTTTAAGTTATTTAAGAGCTGTGGCTGAACCTCAAGCACCCAAACAAGTTCCAGATAGGCTGCAAAAGCACTGCTGCACTACTGTGGTTTGTCTTTGATTGCACCATCCACCACTTTGACTGCAACCATTTTTGGTTTAATTGTCCCTCACTGGTGCTAGAAAGCATTTTACAAGAAGAAGGATTATTAAGAACTAATTAACAACAAAAGTTCACTTTCAAAGTGAAAACGTGCATTCAAACACTAACACTTCAAATAACTTTATTCTAGGAAATTCATGCTTTCCTTCTAATTCTTTTAATTTCAGTATGTGGAAGGAAACCAGGTTTGCACAAACCCTTTCAGGCCTCAGTTTTACACATTCTATCAAAAAAAACCTTTAAGAAATTTGAATTCATAACATGTCATGGTGCAGTGACATATGTGCTCTGAATCCTTCACAAGTTATTATGTCAGGTCAATATATCCCTTTTCCCATTGCACAATTCTGCAGACTTTTGTCACCTTTGTCTGTCCTTTAGCTCATCTTTGTGTAATTTGGTTATAAATACCTTATTTGTAACACTGAGCTCAGTGCTATTCCATCTAATAGCCAGCCAGTTCCTGGATCTGGGTGTCATTCCTCTCCAGGCAGAGCAAGGACCACTGTAGCCACTTGAAAGCCCTTTTGGCAGTTCTACTTTATCTATCTAGAGAAAAGTTGCATGTCCTGAAGATACTGTTTGTTTTTTTTTTTTTTTTGAGCAAATTATATCTTGTCAGTGGAGGAACACAGACCACCAGGTGATCATGATGCTGCTCTGTGCAGCTACTTATTTACTGAACTTTTGCCAGAATCCTGATCTGATTTTCAGAATTTTGTAAAGGAACAATTCTGACTATTTGGAAGCTGGGCTTTTCTGAAATTGCAGTATTGTTGCCTGGTGTAGGGCAGGTCATGCAGTTGGGAGAGGGAACTTCTGCTGTAAGTGGATCAAACAAAAAGTTCTAAGTCAAAAGGAATAAAAGCTGAGCTCTGAGCTCAAACTATTAAGAGTCAAATGAAAAGTCTGACCATGATTTCCCTGCAAGTTCAGCAGTTTCCTCAAATCCTTTCATTTAGAAAGGGCAGAGCAATCCCCCCAGCATGGGAAATTGGATACAGTAGGAAGTGAGGGAGAGAGAACATGGGCATTGTTTACTTTGTGGAGTAGGCTCAGATACACCAGCGATAAGGGCATGAAGGTGGATGGATTGTTTGGGAGCCTGCCAGTCCCAATCCATCAGCCACAGCAGAGCTATTGTTAAGAAAATTAAACAATTCCAGCTCAGATTGGTAAAGTGAAGTCATGACTTTTCCATCCCTCATTCCCAGAGCTCAGCTTTGGTCTCAGAATCACTGAATTGTTTAGGTTGGAAAAGATCTTTAAGACCAAGTCTAGCCATTCTCCCAGCACTGCCAAAACCACCACTAAAGCTCCCACCATGCACCACCTCCACACAGGAATTTACAGTTTAGGACTCCTTGAAGAGTCCTAAATAGATTAAATGAATTGCACCAAAAATTACATGAGAAGACAAGAAATACCAAGTCAATAATTAAGATAACACCATGAAACATTTAATAGAGACCAATGTATTTGAAGGCTTCCAAGAGTGACCATACTGATCCATGCACCTTTTGAAATAGCAAAATAACTCTAAATCTTGCACTGTTGCCAGGTTTTGAACTATTTTGTGCTGACCACTGCCCATCAGCAGACATTTTAGTGATGAGTGTGCCATATTTTCTTGTGAAAAATTAAAATTATTACCAAGACGAGAATAGGTATTTTAGTAGAAATACTATTTTAGAAAAATACAGCAATAATAGTGTTAAAATTTGATTAGAATTTGCAGGATACATTACTGTGTTCTATAAACAAACATCCAAGAAGTAAAGCAAATGTTAATGCAGATTAAGATTTTATACCCCTACCTGCAAAAAACAGACAGAAAAAAATCTGAATTATTCTGAAAAAAAAAGCCCAAACTGTTATGAAAAGTACATTCCATCTAAAACCACGAGGACTAGCAGGGATCCAAGACTTCATCTGAAATCTTAGCCCAGCTCTGTTAGAAATAAGAATTGCACATATACAATGGTAAAATACATTTTTCTGCTCTGATAACCTATCTAAAAGGTGGAAGATGGAGTTTTTCCCCAAGGCAAAACCAAAAAAGGTAGCAGTGCAATGGTCTAATGAAGTTAGACAATGAGACAGCCCCCTGCCACAGCCAGGAAAAAATACTGGGTCTGAGGCTTATGAGTGCCACAATTTAGCAATAATTAATGATTTAAGAAGATTCCCTGCTCATACTTATATTCCAAAATGTAGAACATACATAAGCAGAAGGGAGGGGAGGAGAACGGAACGGAAAGGAAAGGAAAGGAAAGGAAAGGAAAGGAAAGGAAAGGAAAGGAAAGGAAAGGAAAGGAAAGGAATCAACAAATAGATGAAATATAATGACCAGTGCTTGTTTAAAAAGCCACTGTTTTTCACGACACATAATTGCAACTTACCCCAGCTAAAGCTGGCCCATAACAACCTGAAGTGTAACATGAACAGCAAATCAGCTGAACTTTCAGAGTTAAAAGTGTACAATAGAAATTTCATATCCATTCAGGAACACAATATTTCTCCATTAGCTTCAGTGGATATTGGATTAAAGTCCCAAGTCCTATTGCATTTACGTTTCCTCACTGAAATATTCAGCTGTAATTTTTTCCCCTTGTGAGATTTTTATCAGTCAAAAGCTTAGAGGACAAATTACGTGCCCCTACACAGACATATTTTGAGCACAGGCCTTTCAAGCATATCTGCATTGCCTTGTATAAAAGCCTAAAGTAGAAACTTTAGCTCATGGAGCATGGAGTTGAATCTGAACCTCAAACATTCAACTCATAACTGCTCTTCTTCCACTGGATGTCAATGCTTTTCCCAGTCAGCACACCCTTAACTCCATGCCTGAAGAAACACTATTTATATCACTGATGGGGCTTTCAGCCACTCCAGTAACTGTGCTGACAACGTAGCATGTCTGAGAGCTAAGAATGCCTCAATCCACATCACACTAGCTTTGGAAATGGGAGTTGAATATCCAAATATATGGCAGATTTTGACAGCTTAAGAAATGCACTAGTTTTGCTGGGGCTGAGTTTAAGACTACACAGGTGACAGCACTGCAGGAAGGCAGTGGGAGCTGCTGCAGGTCAGAGCAAAAAGGCTCCTTTTCCTCCAGGAATACCTACTCTGTATCCTTGTAGGTGCACATACACACACACAAGAAAAAGCCAACTAATTCTGCAGCTGAGTGTGACTTCAGAATGAGCAGAAAGACAGCATGTAAGCAACATGTTTGCTTAAATTTTTAAAAATAGCCTGCACAATGCCCTGACCATACCCAGGATTTAGAAAAACAATACTTCCTAATAAATCCACAGTAGTGTTGTATAGACACAGAACAAAGGGGCAGGAGATGCAAAATTGTTCATGAGAGATTTCAGAGAAGAGATTTATAGCAGGATTTTAACCTTTTGCAATAAGGATGTTTTTTGAATAAAGATGTACACATCACCTTTGGTGATGAGGAAGACATTTGTACAGTGTGCACAAAGGTTCCAGTCTACTAAGCTATAGTAAAACATCACATTCCATGTGTCCAGAAAAGAAGAAGAAAAAGAAAATTGAGGCAGTGGTTGTAGAAATCCAAGGTCCCTGTATAGGTTTGCTCCCATATATATAGCAACTACTGGAACTTCTGTGCTAAGTAGTATTTATAGAGCAGATTTATGATCATAGCACATACTTCTTGCACTTAATTAAATCAAAAATAGCTAAGTTAAAATATTCAAAACATCTTATTTCAGAGATTGTGGTACATACCATTTATTTTTCTCAGATTTCCACATGCAAAAGGCTTTTTGCCCAAATTTGCATTGTAAAAACATTTGGTGCACCAAAGGCAATTTTCCATCTTTGCTTTTAACTACCATAGCAGAAGATTTGACAAATGTGCATTAACTTCCTCATCTTCCCAAAGCTTTGGAAGTCAACTCAAGAAATCTGTCCTTTCATTGCATTATTCCTCAAAATTCAGATTATTGATTACTTAGTCAGCTAACAAACCCTTTTGAAACCATAAGGGTAAATATTAGGTAATTATGAAACATTAACAAGACACACAACAGGTTTGATTCAGTTTTCTGTTGGCTGAATACCTTGCCAGGACACGAACCTACTAAATTTGAAAAGATTCTGCATTTCACAAGAAAAATTATTTCCACATATTCTCTCCTTGTCCCAAGCCAAGGATGAAAATATGGCAGAACTTGTTTTATATTGGTACATAACTGCTTGCAATCTGGATCTATTCTGGAATCCAGAACTGAAAAATAATGCATTTTCTAACAAACCAATGGAGTTTTGATGCCAAAGACTACTGCCATGCAGTGTTTCTGTGACACTGAGTGACAACAAATCCCTTAGTTTTTCATGTCAAATGTTAGGCTTTTCTTATTCTTATTTCACCAAGGTGTAAAAGTCTTTGGACTAGGTTTGTTTCTTTATAATCCTTCTTTTTTATCTCCTGACAGCTCTTCAGTTTTCAGAAAATGAAGAATTACTTCAACTTTATGCATATATATATATATATATATAATGGAAAGAGAAAAAGCAAAAACATTAAAAATCCTACTCGTGCCTTTCAGGAGACACAGACTTTACAAAGTACCACACAATGTGTAACTTCTATTTTTTATATTAATATTTATTAAAAATAAAAAACAACAGAACCAAATTTTCCCCTTGCTACCCTTTGACTCGGCATACCAAGAAACAGATTTCATTAAGTTTTTGGCAGCAAATGGCATTTTAAGATAGTAAAATATAATACTGTACAAAATTTTGCAAATCCACACATTGCTATGTGACCCAGACCAGATATAGCCCCTAAATACAGAAGCTCAAGGGCCAAATTCCCTTAGGTACTACACAGAATGGCGAAAGGATTTAGCACAACATATAGAAAGTTCCAACAAACTGCTGCAAACCTCTCTGAGTCTTTTCTATGCAGTGTAAATTATAAATTACTTTTGCACTGAGTAGAATGACAATCTGAAGGTTTATTATATCCCACACAGTTTAGTTTCCCACCTGGAAGATAATTCACTAAATAAGATATAGAAGGACTTGTAGGAAAAACTAAGAAAGTTAATACAGGCTAATCAATAAAAAACTTTGAAGCATAAGGCTTCAGGATGTTAAATTTAACAGTCTTGCAGTGATTCTCCCCACTTTTAAAAACCCAGCACTAATTCAGTTTTAAATCTCAAATTACCATGTCAGACTGTAAAATCAAATCATGCTAATGCAGCACCACATCACAAATGCCCATCAGACCTCATAACCAAAATTACAGTGCTTTTTTTTTCATTTTGTGTAACAGCAAAGACCCTAAATCAGACAGGAACACACAGGTTAGCCCTTGTGACATTCAACAATTTACAGGGTTCCACTAATAAATCCAAAATTATAATCTAAGCCACTGTTGAAGAAGCACAGGGATAGCAGCTGTCCACTTTTACAACACGGGCTGCTCCCAAATTGGACAGTGGCAGCAATCGTGCCAAACAATTAAAAAACAAAACAAAACAAAACAAAACAACAGAATAAGGAAACTAACCAACCCTCAAAAAACCAAACCAAAACAGAAATTAAACAAACAAAAAAACCCCAAATGAACAAAACAACAACAAACAACAAACAACCCCTTCAGCAGTCCTGCAGGCCACAGCCCCCTCAGAGTCAGGTCCCTCCTCTGACATGGATCAGCCCCCTACAGCAACCACCAGCCAAACCCATGACTTTTCCCTCGTCTCCTCCCTGTGGCAGCTCCAGATCTTTCTCACATATCCCTGGGCAGCTGCACCATGCACTCCTGTGAAGTTTTGGAGGGATAGGGGGTGTTCCCTGCTTTTCCAGAAGGGCTGGAAACAGTTGCAATGACACAGGGCAGCACATGGCCTCCTCTCATCTCAGCCACCCCTGCAGCTCTCTGCTACCCAAACCCCTCTGTTCGTGCCTCAGACACTTCCATATGCTCCAGGGTGATATTTTCACTTGTAACCTCCCTGGAAGTGTTCAAGGCCAGGCTGGATGGGGCTCTGAGTAATCTGGCCTAGTGGAAGGTTCCCTGGCCATGGCAGGGGATTGGAACTAGGTGGTCTTTAAGGTCCTTTCCAAACCAAACCCTCATATGATTCTATGATTTGAAACATTCAATAAAGTTATTAAATATGTATCCTTTCCTATCAGGCAGTGAACAAAAGAGTGAAGCTATACTTGGAAGAGGACAGGCAGTAGCTTTTTTTGTTTCTCACTACCCAAATCTAGTTTAATTAGCAACAAATTAGAATCACAGAATCGATTGGGTTGGAAAAGACCTTTAAGATCATTATGCACAATTTTTAACCTAGCAGGCTAACTCCATCACTACACCATGTTCACAAGTGCCACATTTACACATCTTTTAAATGCCTCCAGAGATGATGACTCAACCGCTTCCCTGGGCAGAGCATTCCAATGCTTGATAACTTTCTCCAAGTTGAGCCTGTTTTGGCAATGACTATCAGTAAAGTGATGTACCCCTGTTTATCTCAACTCATGAACTTTCCCATCCTATTTTCTCCCTTGTCCTGATAAGCTTCACTTTAAGAAAGAATCTGGGTGGGAATTTGGCCTTTAATCATGTTTAAGACATCACAAGATTATGTTTCTTGTTTGCAACAAGGAGTCCACAAAAAGAGAGCAAGTTAAAAAAATAATTAATTAAATGAGGATTTTAAGAACACAAAGCACAGTGCTAGGCTGATGATTTGTTGCCCACTAAACAGAAAGAGAAAATGTTCCTTGTCTGAGTGAAGCAGCCAGCACATCTATTTTATGCAATACTAAATATAACATTACAGCTAATCTGTTCAATTTATAGCACCAAGATGGATTTTCTTGCTTCTGTTGTCTGGACTATTAAAACACATAACCATAATAAAATAATATCTATAGGAGTGTCGTGGTTTAACCTCAGCTGGCAAGAAAGCCCCATGCAGCCACTCAATCACTCTCCCACAATGGGATGGGGGAGAGAATCAGGAAATTGAAAAAACTCATGGGTTGAGATAAAGACAATATAATAGATAAAGCAAAAATCATGCACACAAGCAAAGCAAGCAAGGAATTCATTCCCCACTTCCCATGGGCGGGCAGGTGTTCAGCCATCCCCAGAAATGCAGGGCTTCTTCAAATGTAAAGGTGACTTGAGAAGACAAATGCCATCACCCTGAATGTCCCCCTTTTCTTCTTTTTCCCCTGGAGTTATATGCTGAGCATGAGGCCACAAGGTCTGGAGTACCCCTTGGGTCAGTTGGGATCAGCTATCTTGGCTGTGTCCACTCCCAAGGGGTTGTGCACCCCCAGCCCTCTCGCTGGTGGGGTGGGGTGAGGAGCAGAAAAGGCCTTGGCCCTGTGTAAGCTCTGCCCAGCAATAGACAAAACATTCCTGTATTATTAACACCGCTTTCAACACAAGTCCAAACCACAGCCCCATACCAGCTACTCTGAGCAGAATTAACTCAGCCAAAACCATCACAGGGCGTTATTATTCATGACAGTGTCACTGTTGCATCTCAACTTGACAGCAGAAAACCTAGTAAATTTACATCACATCTAACTGCCACTTCCTCAGGAATCTGATCTCAATAAATAAGAGGGGCAAAATCAAACAGAGCAAAAATATTTACTTAGACTTCTCTTCAGGGAACAGATATAAAACTAAGGAAATCTGAAATTCAGGAACTGCAAGGATAGGTGTCTATCCTAGCTATAGCGTGGACCCTTCTTCTTCTTGATACTGAAATTGGTGATCAGGTGTATGTCTTTGTTTGCAATAAATTAAGTAAAATTCCATGACTTGAGACCATTCTGCTTGGAGCAGTGAGCCCCCAAAGAGCCCTGAATTAGTTCATTATCCGCTAGTGCTGCTCAGTAAAAGAAATTGGGAAAGCATTTGAAAACTGAGGCAGACTTGAAGTCCTCCAGGATCAGACACATCAAATCACCAGTGTGCAAACCTCATAGCCTGCTTAAGGAAAGGCACTGAGAATGTGGCTCCACTGGCTCAGCCTGTCCTCCCCAGAGCAGAAGAGAGCAATTTAATGTTTTTCTTTAGTTCTCTTGAAAATTACTAGATCTTGGTGGTTTTGTCATGTAATGAACAGGTAAGTGTGCCCAAAATGAGTTTTATTTTCATTTCTTTTCCCCAGGACCCAGAACTGCATGTTGTCTCAGAGTGTTATTTGGGGTGTGGAAAGAGAACAGTATGAAATCCACAACAGAGAGCAATGACTCAGGAAACAAGAATCAAATCTCTCTACTGTAATGATTCCTGATTATTTATTTCTAACAAGAGAAATACTGGTTTACTGGCCTTTCCCATAAACCTTGTAGACGAAGGAAAACCTGTCTCTATGCACCCATAAAACAAAACATGCTGTGCTTAGTGGTTTGTGGTCATCTAAAAGCCTTTACAGAGAGAACTTTTATCCCCTCCTGCTTTGCAGAATCCTTAGCTAGGAGCCACAAGTAGGCTGGTGGTGTCCTGAAAGACAGACAGTGCTGAAGAAATATTTTTCTTGTCTTCCAAATTTCTGTCCCCCTGTCAGCACTTGTCCTTAGTCAAGAAAGAATCCCACTCAATTTTTTGTCCAATTTTAGCATTGCCTGAAAATGAGGGTTGTCTGCCCAAGGATTGAAGCAGCTGGCCTGGTGGAAGCAATAAAGGGCGCCAATTATGAACACACTCCTTAGCTGTTTGTTCCTGGACCCCATGCTTTTCTAACAATTGTCTCTGAGACCCAAGCTCTGGGTTCTATCAGACCTTGATCGCTGTTGGAGCTGGTTTTGGAGAATGTCCAAAGCTGATTTGGAAAAGTGGTTTTCAAACACATGTCTGCTGAATATATAAATCATGCCAAAAGACTGCATCTCCTTGCATTCCTCTGATTTCAGGCAGGAGGGATGGAACCCTGATTCTTCTGAGACTGAAAGACAGCTCTGATTTTATAAAAGCTTGAAATATCTCAGGTTTGAGGTTGAAGAGAAGTTACTCAGCCTCTCTCCCTTACAGCTGCTCTAATGAATCTACAGGGTTTGTGAGAAGGTACATTACAACTGGCAAATCTTGGGTTATTTGCTTCCCAACCTGGTTGTTTGAGGAATGCAAAGAAAGAGGAGAGCAAACTTCAGCTTCCCTCAAGCCTATTGGTCTTTCATGTAACAGTTTTTTGGATTGTGATTTCCTGAAAACTCTACACACATTTTCACGTGTTATTTCTGATACTGCCTAAGAGGAAATGAAACTTCAAGCACATCAATCTGCACTTTGTTCTTCGGACTTAGCACTGTCAGAAGTGGGGTACCAAGCTGAGGCCAGGGCCACAAAGGTGACAGAAGCACTCTCACTGGAGGTCAAACCATTTTAGAGGCCATATGGCTCAGCTATTTGTTGCATCTAAATTCCAACCATCACAAAATACATTCTGTTAGGAAGTCTGGTCTGTCCCATTGGGATTAAAGGCGCTTATCCTGGATGCTCTCGAGGGAGCGACAGTGCCTTTATGGGAGCAGAATCCTTGCTGGGATGAGTTGCAATGGTTTTATAACTCTCCCAAAGGACAGAGTTCTAGCTACCACAGATAACCTGTTTCTGCTGGCTCCTCTAGGACGAGGGTTTCCCCAGGCAAGAAACTAGCGCCGACGAGAATAAAAGGCTACACAGAGGGCTCTGCCCTGGGATAACAGCCATTTATTGTGAGTCTGGTGTTGCGTTCTGAGGGTCCAAAGATATCCAGGTGCCTGGAATACCCCAGAAGAAAGAGCAAGGAGGAAGCCCTGCAAGGCTCTTTTAAAGAGAAGTGGGACCAGGAAACACCCAATGGGAAACCGTGTAGTTCAAAGTGACCAGTGGAGGGAAACTTTCCAGGGCATAGCCATATACAGCATCTGAGATATGGGTACAGGTAACACAAGGGAAATATGGGATTTTACCACAGCTCAGGCAGAGGGTTCAGATATTGGAGGAAGAAGGCTGAGGGCTTTGCCTGTGCTTTCTTCCCACCAAAACCTGAAGCTCAAAAGCAGCAGCTTCTGCCAACCACGCTGCTACACTGGATGTGCCCTTGTCATTAGAAAAAGCACCCCAGATTCCTCCAGTAATGGATCATACACAACTGTGTACGATCATACAACTGTGGCTGCAGTAGCAACAACTTTTCCTCCTTCTCCAAACAGTCATAATCACCCCATGGACATGGAAGCTGCTGATCCATATTTCAGGTAGTGCCAGCAGAAGAAACTTTTGGGAAATGACTGATGCAACTCTCCAGGTCTAGCAACAGAAGGTGAGTCCAATGTAATTTTTGTCATAAAACTTTCTTTAACCATTGTCCTTATTCTCTTTGTATTTATTTAATTGCTGGTTTTGGTATTGATTATGGAACTACAGTAAGGTTACTAATTACAATGTCCTGATCCAAAACTCCTTTCTGTGAAGAGACACCTTAATCTTGCCTTTCTTTCCCATTTGATGACACAACATTCCTACTTTGAACTTCTGCTCACTTGGAATAGGTTCTTTAGAATCTCTGTTCTTTCAACCCTCTCTAGTTTGTTTGTTTGTTTGTTTGTTTTTGTTGTGTGTTGTTTTGTTTTGGTTTTTTTTCTCTTTTTGAAATCGTTTCCTTGTATAGGATAGAATAAATTAAGGCAAAGTGGAGTACAGGATAGAAGCTGTAAGAACTAAACATCCAAATAATCTTTCATTCTCTTTTTTTTTCTCTTTTTCACTGAACAAAGATCAGAGGATGGCAGAAGGCCCTGAAATACAAAGATATATAGGAGATGACACTGTGTGCAAATTTCTGTCACAGCATTTGGAGAGACATTTAGAAAAATTTCTGAAAGCTCTTCAAATAAGAGTTAGATCCAGAAGCATTATAATATTTCAATATTAATGTTTCTAGATAGGCATTGCTGGCAAGGTGTTAAGAAATCTGCAGATTTTGTTCTTTTGCCTGTTTTCAAGAAAATACTAAAGCCAAATTTTCAATTTCAAGAAATTGTGCCCATACAAAAGGTATTAACTTCTGTGCTTACATGAAATAATGTAAAATCTCAGACTTTATGCCCTTTATCTGTGAGAGTAAAGCACAGAGAAAATATCATTTTATTTTAAAGATGCTGTAAAACATTAAACAAAGCAGATGACTATTTACAAAAAAACATTCATAGAACAAGTCTTAGTCATTCATTACGTGCATTGATCATGATCTAATCTATTTTATTCAAGGCACTAAACCATGCTAGATTTTTGGTAGAGGAGGGTTTTCCTCCTGTGGTCTGGTGCAGAATCTAATCTAGACTCTTTTGCTCATTAGCTGCTGATATTTTGCACCTTTTGTTTACAATTTTTGTGACCTTTCCTATGGGCTCTTCATGGATTTAGACAAGAAGTTATTGAAACTTGGTCTAGGACAAAATAATGAACCATGGCTTGAAACCTTCTATGTAGTAGAAATACCACTGCTGACAAAAATAGATTGACCACACTAACCTAATTTGTTACCTTCACTGTGGTCATCCCAGTGTCTTCCCAGAACATAAAATTCGAGTATCAATAGTATTTACAAACTTATTTTGTGTTTTTCTTCTCATCACATATTAGGTGGCAGTTTTGTTCTTTTTTTTTTCCTTTGGAGAGAGACAAAATTGCAGAGACTGTGGCCTATGCAGTTCAGTTGTTAAACACTGACAATTTTTGAAATAACAAAAGAAATAAACTTTGTGACAAATACAGATCCAATAAATAGAACTAAAGTTCCATTAAAATTTCATTAGACTATTCAGCCATACTCTTCACACTTCATTCCTTATCTTTCTGGGCTAAATCAGATGTTAATGCACATAAATTTTTGACAGATTTTGATAACTCTGCTGCTTTTTAGACATTAAATCTGACAAGCCAGCAGACCAATTCTACAGCTGGGGATAGAGAGGTGGCAATAACAGGAATTATTTTAGGCAGGGGAAGCTGCGTTAATATTGAAGAGCAGTTTTCAAATAAAGCAGAAATTAGTGAGGTGCATTAAGAAATTCTTTAAAGTCTCAAAGCATTGCCTCTTTTCCATTTCAATAAAATCATAGTAAATTTCTATGAAGAGCTTAATGACAGAACCATTTGCTGTTGCAGTGGCTGTAAAGAAAAATGTCTTAATGAACATGAAGACACAATGAAATGTTGCAGCGTTAACTGTTGATATAAAAATCTGGCTTTCCCAGGCCAGAGAATGTAAGTTTTGTTTACTAACACTACAATTTATAAACTATTGCACAACCTTATTACAAATAAATAATTCCATTGAAGAACAATTCCATTAATTTCCTGAAATAAGGTTGCAAAGCTGAGTGCACAAAAGCTAGGGAATATTAAAATTAACATAGCCTTTTGTTCCTGTATTTTTTCTAGAGCTGTTTTCCACTAAGTAAACTGAAAAAAAAAAATTGCACTATGTGGAGAAAAACTAATGTCCTCATGAGAGGTCAGCAGGGATAGGAGCTTTACCTCCACTGTGTAGATCCATGTGCCTATTTATCCTCCACCTGATATCCCCAGATTGAAATATGCTTTGCTAGTGTAGCTTTCAAATTATTAGTTGTTAAATGAGCTGTTTTGGCTGAAAACTTCCAAAATAGTTTTAGTCTAGTGTGGACGTTTAGCATGCAAAAATATCAGTTTGAGTGTCTTAGGCTTGTCAAATGAAGTTCCATGTGGCCAAAATGAAGATCTTGGTTTTAGCAGATAACCTCAATTATACCATGGTTGTAATAGTGGAGAAGAGGTCAGATTATAAAAGTTAGTCCTGGTCCTGGAGACGTCCCACTCCCCCACCCAGTGTTCAGCAGTCATTGAAACCACAGCTTTTTGTCACATTCATTTTTTAATTGTAAAAGGAAGGATTAATTACTGCCTAGGAGCTCTGTTATACACCTTTTAAAAGGTCTAAGTGAAAGCACATAAAATTCAACAGAAAAGGTTGAAATTACTTTGCTGCACATTTTTTAGAGAAAGAAAAGAGGCACGTCCCTGTACAGCCTGGAGACAACCCTGAACTCCTTAGCATACATATTAGATATCAGGGGAGAAATTACTTTGTATTTCTGGCAAAATATCTTCTCCAGGCCAATCCCACTCAGTCATATACCCCTTTTGCAAGCAAAGCTGGATGCCTCCTCTGCAATTTCCTAAAATCCCAGTTTGAATCTGCAATAGGGGAGGATAAAACCCACAGCTATAGACCATTGCCTCAGGAGATTGTTTTCCATTTCTTCATGCCTGCAAGACACTGGTGTATCCCACAGAGGAGACGTGCAAAATTCTTTTCTCTCTGTCTACCTATGCATATTATCTAAGGAAAGGGAATAATTCTTGAGGAGCAGATTCTGCGCTCCCATTTGTGTCAGCTTTGCTGTCCTTGCTCCATTGAGGGAAGTTTATTTCTCCATTTGTTTTTTCACAGCTGGCCCGTATTTCAACCTACATAAACCGATCCCCTACAAAGACAATATCTAGAGGTAGCAAAATTTTCTGCTGACTCTTGGCCCAGATGTTCAGCTTCCAGCTGCTTACGGTTGCTGAATAGGTTTTGATTCATAAACAGGCAGCATTGACAGTAATCCCTCACAAAGCCATTCCTCCATATCAGGCATTTGCAGCACATAAATCCTATTCTCCAAGGAAAATACATTATGTTTTCTCCTTTATATACTCAGAAACACTGCATACAGTACATAATATCATTCCCTCATAAAGAAATTTAATAAAAAAGAACACATAGCCATAACCTGCTTCCATCAAGGTGTGCAAATACATTATACTTGCATGTCACTGGAGATATTGTCAGATAGAATGGCAATAACAGTAAAAATTGCAGTGACTTGTCCCTTTCTTGAATGGATGGATGGATGTGTTTTTTTCCCACCTCCAGAACTCATGTGATCAGCATTGTCTTTTCAGGAAGTTGGTTGATTCTCAGCTGGAGTTTAACAATTTATTAAGATACTTCTGTAAATTCTGCTGGCTACTCAGTGAAAACCTCTTCTTTGTAAATCAAATAATTGAGCTTCTAAATCCCTAAGACTCATCTAATATCTGGATTAGACACCTACAGAAAGAAAAATTGCACAGTGAGTCAAAAATTCAAATAGGGAAAAAAGATATTACTGATTCAATTAACTGGTCAAATTTAAAGATGGTCAATGAACCAAAGACAAATGAATGCCTTTTCCATTGCAGTGATGTGTTAATTCAAGACTTTTGGTATACATTTTAAAATAAAACATAGATTGCAGATGTTGCTAGTGTAACAGTGTCTTGACAGCAAAAAAACAATGCATAAACCAGATGGCAAACACTGGCATTGATATATATTCATAAAGGTACTTTATGACCATAATCAGTGTGCTAAAAGAAAACACAGTTTTGCCAGCTAATAAGCACAGGGGATGAGTGTGTGTTTTGTCTGAGTGGAGAATGAACAAACAAGAAACAATTAAACTGGAATTCTTAAATAACGAAAATATACTTTTCCACCAGGTGAAAAGTCAATTTTTCATCTATTTTTCATGGTCCAAGTAATTTTTGCCTCTCTTGTAATATGGCATAGGTCCATTCCTATATAAAGATTGAACCTAAGTCTATGGAAGTCAAAAGAGAAGAGTTTGATTGGCTTCAGATAACTTTGAAACAGCTCCACAGATAAAATTATTTTAAACTGTGATATATAGAGGTGAAAGAAACCTAAATGCATAGAAAAAAATGTACCTGAAACGTGGTCTAGTGCTTTACTAGTCACTAGTGATTTTATAACAGAACTCCTTCATATCTTTGAGCAGATCTGCATCTTCAAACACCAGTAACTCAGACCACAGGAATATAAATAACCAGGAAGAGCTAAGGGGCAGGAATTTGCAGATTGTCCCTCTAAAACAAGGAACAGTTTAGTGAAATCAGTACATGTTCTGCAAAGAAGATTGGTCTTCCCAAATAATAAACCTGTTATGAATCTCTCTCTTATTCATCAGTAGAAGACGTCTAGAAATCTTGTATGATAAACTACGTATACACCAAGTCACTTACCACAACTCTTTTAGTTGTTTTAAAGAAAAAGAGCAATACATTATTTATGAGATCCAACTACAAGGACAGTTAAGCAGGATCCTTTGGGTTGACTCAGCAGGGAATCTGATGCTGAGTCACCCCCTCATAGAGTGATTGCCTGGGAACATTTGCATTAATGATCAGAAGGATTTGTAACACCAAAGCTCAGCAAGATGTATCTTAAAACATCACTTGTCTTTATTAAGGACACTGTATTTCATAGTTGAAACTCCATTGCTCCAGCAGATTTTTTGAGGGCTTGTGGTAAAGAAATCTGTGTTCACATCTTATCTTGCCTAAAAGTTTTTGAATCATAATCAAGCCATTTCCTATTGGTTTATTTTTATAAGTTTTGTTTGTTTGTTTGTTTGTTTTGTTTTGTTTTCCTGTGGTAGATATTTTGTCTTTCCACACTTGTTTCTTTACGCTACTTACCTATTCTAGTCTACACAGACAGAGCCTCATCTGCTCCTGTCAGTGCTAACCATGTTTTCAACATTGCCAGTTGTTTGTCATGTGTATTGGGTAGGATGTCTTGGCCATTTGCAGTACCTTGTCCTTATTTTTTTGTTTATTTCTTCTATATTTCCTATTTCTTTTTTTGTCATGTGGGTGTCTTCAAGTTTTACACCTTTAGTCATCACTTTGGTCAGCTGCTGTAACAGCATTACAAAAACTTCTGTGTTGTTGGTGTGCTGTTGGTCACACTATTTTAGTGTGTCTATATTTGGGTTCAAGGCCGGTTAACATTTGTTGTATCCTGATTAGTGCATTTTTAATTTGAAATTGTCACAGTCCTCTGCTTTGACTACACCTGTATTCTCTTTTGACAGTAATTAAGTTGGATATTAGATAATATGGAAAATCTGAAGGCAAAACTCCTTGAGGGAGGCACATTCTCCAAATTCTTTCAATCTGAAGCTTGGACATTCTCTTCTTTGTGTGACTAATGAAGTTAATGACTCAGCCAGATTTACTTAAAATAGCTCCTATAACTCCACATAAAACCTGTGTCTCTATATGTGGTGTGTTTGTCTGCCCTCTGTCTAAAACCTGTCACATTTTCTTCCACTCTTGAGAGTTTTCAGATTAAGAAATGCCACACTTGTACCTGCATTGGCTCCAGAGGTCAGACTGCAAAGCAGCAACTCCACTAAGGAGTGATGAAATAGCATAATCCAATATCTGGTGCATCACAGTAACAACCAGGAGATCTGGGTTTTATTCCTGACTCTACCAATATCAGTTTGTTGTTGAGCAAATAGTTTTGTTTTCTGTTCTTTCAGTTTTCTTACCTTAAAAAAAAAAAATAAAGGAAGTATTTTTTTAGTAATGTCCATGAAATTAATGCATTGAAATTAATGTGTGTAAACTAAATATAGTCAGCCATTCTGAGGTTTATTTTAATTTATTGTCTTTCCTTCTTAATCCAGTGTGAAAAAAAGATCAACAGAATGAAACAGAAAAATAATTAAGATTCAGTATTGTAGGACAGTTTCATTGCCAGTGTTGACTTTCTTGTTTTCTTATCGTTTGGAAGAGAGAAAAATAAGCTTCCTTTGTGTCTTGTAATTTTTTATTTAAACTTAATTGAGAAATTTTTCAACATCAGCTTAAAATTTTGGGCTAAAAATATGCTTTAGTTGTCATTTTTAGCAAGAGATACAATAAAAAAACCCAGTATAAATATAATTGGTAGATAAATATATCTAAACTAAAAATATGTATGTATTTATTTATTTGTTTATTTATTGACATAAGTAGCTTACAAAAACCAAGGCCTATATTGTAATTTTACCTAATTTTGTTTATCTTTCACTAACTTCTAAATTATGCTCTATATTTCAAATTCCAGTGCTTGTGGTAGATTCAGGAATCCATACATATAATTTTTTGGCTCATATCATGCAAAAGACTCACAATAAATCAGAATTAAAAGCATGGCTCTGATTAATGTCCATGTAAAAAACAGATCTTTGAGGAAAATAGGGGTGTTTCTGTAAATAAATCATTTTTTATGTCATCTTTTGGCAAAGAGTAGGCAATTCACGTCAACATGGTCTAGTGAGAGGTGTCTCTGACCATGGCAGGAGGTTGGAATTAGATGTTCTTCAAGGTGCCTTCCAACCCAAACCATTCTGTGATTCTATGAGTCTGTGTTACAGGTAGCAAAGATTTGAAGCCACAAAATGGAAACAAAAGCAGAAGAAATGCAAACTGGAGACATAAATAACCAGGACTATATATTAAGGAGTTAAAAAAGATGTATGGAGTGGCACGGTTGAGTTGCTTGTACAAATGTGCAATGCATCAGATGAAAGTCATGGGACTCAGCGATATTTCAATAAAAGGAACGAAGGAATGGAGCCTACATGCTTCATTCCTCTCTTGGGATCTCCAGGGAAAGAAAGGGATTATGTCTGCTTGAGTCACAGACTTTATTGTAGCTCCATGTCAACACTTTGGTTTGAGAGAAGTGTCCCAGTGTAGCCTTTACTGTCTGTACTATGAAAATGACAAACATTGTGTACCATGTAAATTGACTGACTGTAGAGTAGTTTTCTGTATTTAGTTCCCAGAACATCATTAATTAGGACTCACTGAACTGAATGAGTAGATTAGGTTGTCAATTAAAGCAGATCTCTCAGGTAGATATGGTAAATACAAGGTCTTGGCTGCATGTGAAGAGCAGTCACAAAATTTTGAGCTTCTACATTGACTTGACAAGTGATCTTGCATAAATCTGTCACTCTGTTCTAGTCTTCCATATCCTGGGACTCTTCCCTGCTTTAGTTTCAATATTTTCTTATTCATACAGGAATACCGTTCATTTTGACTCTATGGGATAAATTTCATATATTGTATTCAGCTTTTCTGAAAACATGTCAGTCTTGGTGATTAGATTATATAGAGCAAATGAAAATGTTCTTTTTTTAGCTCCAAAACCATCACAATCAAATGGGTATTGTCATAACATACAGATGACCAAAATAAATGTGTAGTGACCATCTGGAAAGCTCATTACACAACCTGAATTTTTAGTGATGGAAAATCTCAAGCCGTCTGCTCCACATTTCTTACTTCACATAAGCATGAGACGGACTTTCATTGCTAATAAATTTTATTTTGTCTTTAAGTTGTGTTTCTCCACTATGAGATGCTATAAGAATACTTTCAGAGTAAGAACAAGATTCTGAAAAAAGGTCCCACTCATAGTCTGCTTTTGGAAGGAAAAATAATTTATTTTTAGCAGTCCATGTAAGTTGAAGGGAAAAGAAAATGAGCAAAACGAGCCATTCAAGATGTGTGCTGCTGTCTATAGATTACCTGAAAGGATGGTTCTGTGAAATGTGACTGTCATTTTCCACAGTCTTTAAACCTTTTAAGTCAAGTAATGTCTTAATTATATAAACTTATGCTCAGATTTCACACAGTAGTGCTGTATTTTTAGATGGACTTGAGGTATCTTGAGACAACACCACAGAGGAGCTATGAGCTTCTCCAGATTTTCTTTATTCTTAATAACATTCTTTGGGGAAAAATTATTTTTTTATTTCTAAATCAAACATAATCTGTGAGAATACCCATTTTAAGATCTCTTTACTTTTTTTTTTAATATCCACGTGCTTTTTTTATAGCAGACAATGTAAAAAAGTGATAAGCAGTAGCTGAAATCTGATATTTTTCAACTCTGAAAAGCCAGAGAAAAAACTGCTTTTTTCAAGATAGATTCTGACATAATAAATGAGAATTTTTCATGCTGTAATCTATTTATTTGGTGGTAAACAGTAAAGTTCTTGCAAACTTTCTTACAAAGTTTCTTACAAATGATGCTATCAATCTGTAAGGTTGGTGCAAGAACTAATTCAAAGACCTCTCCTAGACAAAGCTTCCAATGAGAAATACCTTTCCTGACTGTATTTTAAACTTTAGGAAGTGGAGATTACACCCAAGAAAGAAATTATCTGTCATGTTTCTGCATTTGCAGAAATGGTGTTTGTCTACTTAAGATAAACTGGAGATGGCAGACTGGCTGCTGAAGAGTTTAGGAGGAGACCAGGGTGATCATACTTCTTGTTATCACATATTGTCAATTGTGCTCTGAATAACTCAGTAGTAATTTTACACTAATGCGTAGTGGAAGTCTCATTAACTTTAATATGCTGCAGACTCTGTCCCTCTGATAACAAAGGATAACCTGGGGAAAGGTTCCCCATAGAAGTTCAGTGAGCTTTAATTAGTTTCCTGATTAAAATCTTTCAATGTGCATGTCAAACCTGCATGCCTCCCCATGAAGCCTGTAAAAGTGAAACAAATCCACAGATATCTTACAGAAGCCATTCAGATGCCCAGCTCCCTTAAAAACTTACACTTATCAAGTTGTTGGTTGTCCTCCACACTGTAATTGACTTGGCTAAAGGTAAAATCATGAATTATTGCCTCCTTTGAGTTTTTCAGCACTTTCACTTCCAGCTGATACATATAAAAAGTTGAAATTCTCTGAAGTGCAGGAGGAAAACATAAGTCATCTTGAGTTAGCTGATCTCTTAAAGTATACAAGATGCTGACCATGCAGGAATTCTGTTCTTCTGTGTTAATAAATTCTATTTCTCAAAAAGCCAGAGAAGAAAAATGCAGTGAAGAACACAAGCTAGAACCTAAATTGTGAAATACATTTCTTTCTTTCACTTCTTTGGGTGTTCAGCACTAGATAGTGAACAGTAGCTCATGATGGTCAGCCCCAGTGGATTTCTGTTACCAGATGTTTGCTCAACACATTAAATTATATCTTGGCTTATAAATTACTGGAGATTAAATGCATGAGAGAAATTCAGATGGGAAATGGAATGTATCTTTCTCAATACCCTTGATACAGTGGCAGACAAGACATTCTGGGAAGAGAAAAGCTTTTGCCTTTACCTTTAATTTTATATCCTGTAGTAATATTGAACACAGCTGCCTGCAGCTTCTTTGTGTAGGGCCATTTGTAGAAACTACAAATGTTCTGGTGTAGGTTCTAGTCACTCATGAGACAACAGACTCCTGAAGTTTAGGCACAGCTCTTCCTGGCTTGAACAAACATCTTAATAAAGATGAAGCAGATTAGACCACATTATACAACACAGCTTATTTTATGAGGAAGGAGTTTAAAATCACAGAAGTTAGCCAATCAATTTTGATGTTGAATTGATTAGAAACTTGATCAAAAGCTGCACAGTGCTTACTGACTAGAGAAGCATGATAGCACCCATGGAACATGGATTCCAAGAATGACACATTAATCTGCAGAAGCCCTGCACATATGTGTGCTCAGCAGCATGAGACCAAGCTGTTCTGTTTAGGGCTTCACTGACTTTGATTTTCACAAAGACATAGAACCATCTCAGAGGTTATGAAATGCCTTTCTGTGTGCTTGGCTAATGGAGCTCTGTCCCCATCTTCAGTTGAGTTGGGATTAATACTATTTACTGCAGGAAATCACTTGCAAAGTGTATTCTACTTCCATTTTTAAGTAGGAGCAAATAGCATTGAAGAATTCTAATTTTTGTGTGAAATATTCCTGTTCTGAACTATCCTGACAGCCACAGCAACTGAGGCAGAACTGCTTTTCTCTTATTTTTTTTTTTTTTTT
>VZRZ01003401.1:153512-283284 GCA_013398175.1 Climacteris rufus | reverse complement strand
TTTTTTTTTTTTTTTTTTTTAGACTTGAGGATTCAAGAGGATTCTTGAGAATTGAAGAACAGGCAGCTGAGAGATACTCATAAATCATTTATTGGTGAGTGTATAAACCCATGCTGACAATACTGAAAGAAGATGTGGAGGTTTTCCATTTGCTGAGGTGTAATTTATACATTACCATTAACTTTGAATGAATATACTTCAAGTAGAAGCTGTCTAATATATACAGATTATATTCTGGAAGTCAACTACTATTTAAATTACCTCCAATGTCTTATAATAAAAGCCAGTGCTGTTCATCCATCCAGCTCTTCCTATTTTTTTAAATACTTCCTTCATCATGAATGCCATGGCCTGCAGCCCAGCAAACTTAGCTGAAAGAGAGGATTAAAACATAAATCCCACATCCAAATGCTTGCTCAGAGGGTACTGCTGAAGGCTTGGGGTACAGAGCATTGGGGCCAGTTTGTGAAGAAAGTGAATTTATACCCAGTAAATCAGAAAGAATCTGAAGAGTTTACCTAAATCCAAGTAATCATTCAATTCATGATAACAGTTCTTGGAAAAGTAATTAGCAAATAACATTTATTTTTGATCCTTTCCTGGAAGGGTATGATGTGATTATAGAGGATAATCTGATGACAAAATATGATGACAAATCTAAACAGGGATCAATAGGCAAAAAACCATTCATAACTGCTAAAAATAGAATTAATTACTTTTCCATAGAAGAGATGTTTTACTGGTGATTTCTCACTGACAATGACAGAGGTGCAATGGTCTAGTGTTGGCTACACTATTTTTTCTTAATGTTTTAAAGAGAAACTTTGTTCATGAAGAAATAATTGCTTTGTGTGCTGTTGTAAGGAACAATAGATTTCTTCAAGAAACCAGTGAGAAGATTGCTATAGATGTTATGAATTGCACCTCCAAGCTCATCTAAGCCTGAATGTGTTGACACTACTGACAACTCTACCCCTTCTTTGATAGAATGAGTCTCACAATTGCAGGACAAATTCATTCATTTCCTCCTTTATCTCTGCCTGTCCTATCATCACTTTTTTCCTGAGTCCAAGGGGAAAGGTTTTTACTGTCTGGTGAGAGCATCTTATTTAAACTCATCTCTGGTTGTCATATCTGCTTCTCAAGGATCTTCCAAAAGCAGCCTTGGATCCTTATGGATTTTCCTTGGCACTCATTATTACACTCTGAGTCACTTGAGTTATTCTGTAACCTGCGTCACTGATGTGCATCTTACCATTTTCTCACATAAATTTTATATTCCTGCCATGACTTCCAAGTCTTCCTCTGACATTGCAGACAAATAGGTCCCTTTGTTCAGCCTAAGTTTCCTGGAAGCACTGTCAGCAGCTTGAGTTTTCTGCCTCCATGAGCTGGCAAGACTGTTAAAGTCACTTCTGCACTGATTTTTTGAGTTCATCTCAAACATAAAATAAACACCACCAATCACATGGTCCTGTGCCCTGTGTCATTTGCCTAGAAATTGGGAATTTTTGCTGATACTTATGACACTATAGGCCATCATTTCCTTATCACTGAAAGGAAGTAATTATCTTCATTCTTTAACTGGTATCTGTATCTTCAACTTCATTAACATGTGAGGTGGTGTTAGAAATCTAATAGATATTTGCTTTTACTTTCACTGTTGTTAAAGTAGAATATCTAAATCTTACTGTCTGCATGTATTATTCACCTGCCTTTCCACCAGGTAACCAAGGGCTATAGGAAACTAGAAGTTTTGGGACTTGTAAATCTCAGTAAAAACACAGTTAAATTTCTTAGACTTTTTCACATTTGATGTTAAAAGATCTCCACAAAACCTGGTGGGATTATAACCCACTCCCAGTGCTGAACAAAGTAAGATAATACCATGAGTTTTATCACCCCTAAATTAATTCGTTTGCATTTGAAAACCTGTCCCAAATTCCATGTCTCTTACATCTTTTCTTGCCTGTCTCAGAGAACAAAACTGCTAATTCTTACTGGAGGTATCTTCTCTTTCCCTTTTTGTTTTCCCTCTTTATCAAGGGAGCAGAATAGTGTTGTGAAAATGGGCACCTGGCAGGGAGTAGTCCTAATCATATACTAAATATATGAAGACATACAGAACTCTGGGAAAAGCCCTCACTTATTCCTTTAATCAACAGTAAAGTCAAAATGCAGTAACACTTCTTTAAGAACTTTTATTCCACATTTTGGATATAATTTCTCTCATATCCCAGAAATGCAACATCACGGAAATGTTGTTTTCCTCTTGCCTCAGCAGTTGCTGGAGATATTTCAGGTGATCACATATGAGCACTCAGATATCATCCTTAGCTCAATCATGTGAAACACCACTAACACAGTCACTGTCATGACATCAAAAGATTCAAGGAAAAGAAAAGGATGAACGTAAAATGTGATGAGTGTAAAAACAAAGGAAGTCACAAAAGCACCAATAATTAAGTAATGGGTCCTCAAATAATTCTCATAGTCAATTACTTTCATGTATCAAGTATCACTGTGCAAACATAGGTGCAAAAGTCTGCATTAATTTCTAGCTGAATGAATCATTAAAAGGATCAGAACTTCTGCACAAGAAACAAAACTAATTTCTCAAGAAAATAGCTTTGTTGGAAGCCCTGTGTTTTCATAAATATTTATTTTCCACTTGTCAGTGAGCACAGCATTCAAATATGAGAAATTCAGAAGATAAGTAAATAGATAGATTTGAATATTCTGATCCATATGGGGATTCCACCTCCTCCAATTTAGTAGGCGTTTTATAAACACCTTCATAACAGGCTGCTGACAACAGTTAACAATTAATTGAATCACAGAAACAACCACAAAAGATGCTCAGTGGGATACTCACACAAAGCAGAGATTTATGAATTTCCTGACTTCAGTTTTGGGGATTCAGTGTCTTCATCTAACAAATATTCATTTTCTTGTTCTACACTCTTGATTATTCACCTTAAAGTCGAGTAAATAAATGAAAATGAATGAAAAGTAAACTTTCCTAGGTCCCAAAAATAACTGTGAAAAAATTTCTCGCCCCCCCCCCCCAACAAGCTACTGAACAGAGTAAATCTAGAAGGAGAAATACAATACAGACTTTTATTTGTTGAGCCTTTTATTAGTTTATCTAGCAGATGCTTCTCTAGTCAATAATATGCTTCACTTCTCTCTGAGTTTAAAGAACCATAGTGCCAATGATTAATCCTCTTTTAACATGTTAGAATTTCAGACAGGTTCAAGTATATTTACCTTTAAATTCTGGCAGATTAATGTCAGTATAGATTATGAAACTCTAACTGGTCTCAGCACTGTACTGCTCCTCTCTTCACACACAAGCTTCACTCTTCAAATATGTATTTAAGCAGATTCATTTTAACTTTTATTTAAGCAGATTCATTTTAACTTTTATTTAAGCATTTGTACTTTACTGCAAGAAACCAGCTTGGAACCTGTAGACCTAATGGAACTTATGCATCTGTGGAAGTAAGGTCAGAGGACCTTGAGCAGGTGCCTTCTTTAGGAATAAGTATAGAAAGAAACAATTATAACACTGAAAGTTACAATGGGAGAGCCTCTGTTTGCCTCCCCCAGATTCCTCCTATGAGTTGTAAAAACTGAGCTAAATAGGGGCACAAGTAGAGGGTCATTTCATAGAATCACAAAATTAAATATTATTTGAGTACCTGAATGAGAGGAACAGATCCACTGACAGCAATCAGGGCTTACCAAGAAGCTAGTGGTTAAGGAGGAAGCCCACAGCCATAAGGCAAGTCTGACATCAAATCAGAAAAGCAGAGAAGCACGGTCAGATCAGCACAGAATCAAGCATAACACACACACAGTAGAGCTCAAACACTGGAACCAAAAGCCTTAAATTCAGTGCCTGGACAAAGGGAGCTTGTGGATGGGTGCAGGTCCCAGCTGAGGCTGTGCAGAGAATTCAGAGTCTGTTGCTGTGCTCAAAGCTCTGGCAGCACTGCCTAAGGGCATCAGTGTGACAGACTTCAGCCTTAAGGAAGCACCAGTGAAATAAAACAGTCTTTTCAGGTTGTGTTATAGAGTGGAATTCAGGTAGCAACATAGTGCCTCACCTTTCCTCTATCTTTTCTAATAGCCACTGCTTTTTAAGAGGCGCTACCCTTCAGTATGTTTGGCTTCAAAAATGATAGCCTAGTTATCTGGGGAAAGACTGAAGGAGAATCCTAATTATGAAAAGATGGTTCTGGACTGTGAATAGTTTTGTGTGAAGCCATAAGATTTATTAGTAAAGTTTTGCAACAGCTGCTATATGAATGACTGTGGCAAGAGATGTGTAGAAACAGACCCTTGGCTTTGTGCAACAGTTGAATTCTAAGTGTTTGTTGCTTTTTATAAAAGATTTCAAATTATGCATCAATGTGTGTAGCTCCTGCTTTTTGGCTTGCCTCTCTTTGCCTAAAATGGTGTTCCTTTCCTCAAGAAATCTTGGTGAATATTCTTAAATTAGAGGAGTAATTGCCTTGAAATTGGTTGTCTTGCTTTGGTAGTTACTTAACTCTTATGTTGCTTCAGTGAATCTGTGGTCTGTGTATATTGGTGTAACATTTCTGAAACGACTCAGCCTTACATGAAAAATAGCAAGAAATCTTATCAGAATGGGGTTTGTCTCATAAAACTTAGTATAGTTATGACGGTGCTAGAGTGGTCCTACTTTAAATGCCTCAGTACTCCTGGGACAGTTGTGACTTAAACACAAACACCATTCAAAAACACTGTGGAAAAATATGTGGTATTGATTTAGCTGGTATTGCCTTCAGCTCCTCCTATTTATGATTCTGTTCCACAGAAGAAATGCTCAGGAACCTCATTCAACTACCTCATCTATCCTGAATAGATGTTTCTGTTTCTGGACATCACTGTGGAAAACAGTGGGAAACAGAAAAGGTGTGGGAAAAGAGAGGTGCAGACAAGAGGTTGTGTGGAAAGATCGGTGACATCTGTCTTGTTTTCATCCCTGGGGAGACACATACTACTTTTATAACCTTTTACCTGCAGTAGAAATGGCTCACTGAAGATCCTTATCTCAAGATACTCATATAAGAAACAGGATGAGCATCTTATGTCTCAGATCTGAAAACACCAGAAAGTGGAATTGGAGAGAAATCCCCCTGAAAGGTGAATCCGGCTCTGTGTGGTTATAACTATGCTGAATATACATGTGTCTCTATCAGCAATATTTATTTGAAATGTGTATTTAAATCAGATTTAGTTGTTTACAGTTTCCATGTGAATTTGTGTATTTCTCCTCTAAAAACACAGTATCCATATGTACTGATGATTTTTGCTGATATGTGCTTATCTGCTAAGAGCTTATCTGTAGTGTTTGGGGTATAATCCTCAAAGTTGTTCAGGCCAGGCCTTCAGGGGTTTGAATAGAAACAGGATGATAGTATTGCTTAGCTAGGAATTAAGCTATGAACTTACCTTTGTACTTTTATTATTAAAAATTCAGTTGCTCTAGCTGGTCCTAGCTGCTGCTTTTTTGCCTTCTGTCAGTCTCTGTCTGTCAAATCAACCTAATATTTTTATTAAATATAGAATTACGTTTATTTTTAAAATAGGTTCTCTGGGCAAATTCTGATCCATTGTAATAGTGTAAATCCGTGTTAGTGTCAGGGGAAGCTTCAGCCCTACACAGCTGGAATCCCATTAAAAGCAAGAGGTTTTGCAGTGGTGCTGTGAGACAGAAGGGATTTTCAGGAGTCCTCCACACAGGTATATGTGCTCACTAAGTGTATCAGGGAAAGGTATAACATAATAAACCTGATTCTTTCTGGAGTATCCATGAGAGGTTTTACTGAGCTTGACTTGTGGTGCACTTTGTGCTCTTTTAAGTGGGTATGGCTGAGTGCCAGGGTAGTAGTTTCAGCATTTCCCTTCTGCTCAGAGTGTTCCCAGTGGAGCACTCTGGAGGAAAGCTGGGACTGTCTTTTCCGAGACAGCATCTGACTACGCTTGGAGGAGGAGAAGGTTTGGGGAGTTCAGAGGTGGGCACAGAACAGCAGGAGATACATAACCTATAGCACAGCAGAGATCAGAAAATGCTGCTGTGGAAAAGATGGAACTGACACATGGCCTCATGTCACAGAAAATATTTTTTCCTAGTGACCAGAGATGACTTTTATTGCAGTTCTGGATTTCATTTGAAAAGAGATTGGCTTGAGCCCAAGATTAAATGAAAGAAATTTGCACCTGCAAAGACACAGTGTGCAGGTGGAATTAATAATTTTTATTTCTATTCTGCTGCTTCTTGAGTTTCTTCCACTTCAGAAAGTCTTATACTTGTTTTTGTTTTCAAACTATTTTTTTTCAAGTCTGCCCATGATGGTTTTTACATACTTTTTAAGATGAAATGTTGTAGTCAGTCTTGCACCAAAGTCCTGTCTTCCTAGGATCCAGTAGAATAGATTAAAGTAGTAAGTGCATGAGAGAGAGTAATAAAGACCTTGTGAAGAGTAAACCTGGTCAAAAATGGGCATAGCAACATCTGTACAGAAATCCATTCAACCTGGGAAATAAGGAGCTGGTTCTCCTGTATGTGGATGCAGAACCTGATTATTTAGGATGGAGTGGATGGCTGGTTTGACTGGAGATCTGTGATGATGAATGGATAGAGGCTTTGCAGGAAAAGCATGCAAGGAACAAAAAAAGCACAGAAAGAGCTGTTCAGGTGTGTGGAGCTGCTCTGGAAATTGGGCAGCAGCCTGATTGAGTGCTTTGGGTCAGGATTAGAGGAGATGCCAGGAAGGGTGACTGTGCAAGGGATCTTACAGACATGGTCAGGGTGAAGAACTGGATGAAATCTACGGAACTGGAGATTCTGTCCTGCCACTTGAGGAAAGGGAAATGTAGAGGGATGCAACCAATTCAGGAGGCTTCCGGAAGGCTGTCAGTATTAGCCTTTTAACATGGATCAGAATCATAGGGTCATTAAGGGTGGAAAAAAATCTTCAAGATCATCAAGTTCAACCTTCAGGACTCAGTTGTAGGTGTCTGTGTGGCAAAGATAGTCAGGTGATCCCTGGTGTCTCTGATTTCATGGATGGCAGTATGAGTGTTATGATACCTCCATCTGGTCATAAAGGAGCCATTTTTCTTCAGAAAGTTTCTTTCCCTTAACCCTGGCACTAGACATGTAATACTTCTGCTATATTTCATAGATATTCATTTGCTCTTGCTTATATTTATTTAAACCAAATAAAATAATATTGTAAGGGTTTGTAAGATGTGTTAAGGATGACATCTGTCCTTTGGAGTAAAATCAGTGGATCAAGATGAAGAACTAGTATATCTTGCCTACTTTTCCTGACTATTGTCTCAAATATACATAATTTAAGAGAAAAAATGGAACAGCCAACATTCAGTGCAACTTTGTGTGATTATCTAATTCATGTTGTTTGTCTTTCAGAACCTTTAAAAAATAACTCAGTATAAAAATATGGACCATGTACAAGGCCACTTGAGACAGTTCAGAAGGCAGTAGCTCACTTTATTAATCTTTAAAAATCAACAAATTAAATCCAGACTAATAAAAGGCTTATACAGGTGTTGCCTTAGGTTTTAACCCTTATATCTTTCAAATTCTGTATTGCCTGGCGTGTATGCTTTCTCTATAGACATAACAGTGCCACTCTGGACTTAGTCTTCAAGGACACTTAGGCTGCCCAGACCCAAGCTTCTAAAGGGGGGGAGAGTGAGCTAAGGGAGCTAGGGGGAAATTGCAAAGTTTTAATTGGTGAATTTATGCTGATATGCAAATGGACCATATTCTTGACGGGACAGTATGGTCCAGCTGATTAGTGGTGCAACCAAGAACACTAAAAGGCTTCTAAGAACTCAGCTTTGTACTGGTTAGGGAAAAAAATATCAACTTTTAGATGCTACTAATCTTTAGTGTTAGAAAGAAACAATGCTCTCAGGAAATGCTCATATATGACCTTTTTCTCATACTGTATTCATTCAAACACTGGTTCTTAAGTTATGAGCCTGAAATACCTTTAGGAAAATATCCTAGAGCTGAACGTAATAACCCTCCCAGGGAATCTCACATCTACATCTGCTGTACAAAATGCATGGTTCTGATGATTATCAGCCAAAGAAGCAGAATGCAGATTATTGTTTTAACCAAAAAAAGGTGATTATAGACTGCAGCAGAATTCTTAGCCAGAAGGAGTGTTAGCAGCTGCAGTTTCCTTTATGCTCTGATGACATGCTTTATTTTAGTCTTGGAAAATGTAAGATAACATGCATGTTCTTTCCCCCAGTGTTTAGCAACCATAAATGTAATTCAGATATTTTACTAGTGGTATTTAACATTGGCAGAAGATTATCGATCATTGTTGGTATATTTTTCTGAAAGGAATAAAAATCATACCTGTTTCAACTTCTGGCCTTGGTGTTTGACTGTAAAACCTCACATGGCCATCAGCACAGCACTCCTTTCTGAAAATCAATAAAATCTGTGTTAATTCTTTTGACTGTTCATTGTTTGAATGTTCATCTCCATAATCTTTGAACATAACTAATGGTTAGTGTTAGAAACAAAATGTATCCTTACTGTTCTTTACTAAAACTATGAAAAGGAAGCAACAAGATAGTCACTGTTACTATACAGAGTGCTCAGATCACCTCTGCAAAAGATTTCGGGCTAAAAATATGAGAGAAGGTAACATCTTCTTCTACAAAAGCAAGATCTCACCACTTATGCTTGGGCATCTTTGGGAAGGCTGGAGATGCAGTAATCTGCCTGAAAGAAGGTTTCCATAGACTCCATAATAATAATAATTAAAAAAAAAAATGGATAAACATTTATCTAAAGAGAGACAAGACTGGGATTCAAGATATCTGAACAATTTTGAGCAAAGGTACAAGATCACTGTGGAGAATGAAACATCCAACCTGAATTGTGAGAGATCGCAGCACCAATGAAAAGTGATGTGCTGACTTGTAATCTTTCTCTTCCCTGTTTAGTGTCTACTCATTTAAGAGAACTTTCAGTTTTGTGAATGCATAGTGAACATCACTGGTGATGCAGATTCAAATCTAAGGAAATTGCAGTTTACACAGTCTTCTCTATGACTTTTTTGGGAAGTGAGTGGATCATAATTTAACATGTCTGTTTATTCTCTCCATCATCATCCCAAGCATTAATATTCTACAATATTCTGTGTGAATGGCACAAATCTCATCCACTTCTTCTGTTCAAGATATTTTGTATTGCAGCTGTAGTGCTTGCAGAACCAGCAATATCATTCAGCCACAATGCAATTTGTCTTCCTGACTACAAAACTAGTTATATTTATCCTGCATTTTCATTTGTTTCAAATTTAGAGGGGATGGAAATCAACTGCAATCACACAATAAGACACACGGTAAAGCAAGATCCATACATGTGCATTAATTTGTGATGTGTTTCACTTTCACAAAGTGGTATTTGAACATGGCAAAACTGCCCAGATTAGGACGCCTATGCCACATCCTTAGAGGTTTCAGCAGAATATCATTACTTAATCCAAAGAAAAGTGCCAGAATTAATGTTATTTTTATGAAAGGTGGTGCTGGGAGACTTACAGTAAAACCTAACAATTCCCTGACTCTTCTAGATGAAGTTAAAAAAAAAAAAAAAGAAACCTTTATGGATGATGATTAAATAAAAGTTGTGCTTTTGGATTCAAAACAGTGTAATGTTATGCTGGTCATTAAAGTGAACTGCTGTTTTCCTTTCCTTTTTATGACAGAATTGAAGAAAAAAGCACTTGGAAAATACTGATCTTACAGGATGAAAGAGTATAGTATGTTCCTTTGCAAGAGGCAATTTGCAGAAGTGCTGAGTTCATGGATATACAGGGAGTGGGATTTATTCCATCTGATTTCAGACATCCAGAATGAGATGTATACAAGCAAGCTAGTAACTTCTGTAGCCAATGGAGAGAGATAGACATTTTAAGGAAAGACTTTCAGTGTGTTATTCTCTTCAGGAAAATATTGCTTTTGTTAGGAAATCAGTCTGCTTTCCAAGAATGTGCCTGCTGTGCAGACAGGCACACAAAGGCAGTCTGCGATGTTGGGCCTGTTCTGATCTGGCCAGGCTTATAGAACACAATCACAGAAAGATTTAAGTAAAAGGGAATTTTCAGAGAAGGCCTAGGAAAGTTATATCAATTTGGTCAGGATCTTATCCAGTCAAATTCTGGAAATCTTCAAGGACAGAGATTCCACAACCCCTTGGGATAATTTAATCCTTAACCACCACCACACCAAAGACTTTTGTCCATGTGTCCAATTAGAATTTCCCTTCTTTTCTGGTGCTCAAGTCTTAAATTCTGGTCTCTCCTCAGCACCAAGTCTTCATCATACTTGCCCTGTGCTGCTTCCAGCACAGAATGTCTGTCAACAAGATAGGCCTCATTTAAAGAGCTGTCCAGGCTTCCTGTTTGGTGTAATCAATCAGGATGCTTCTTCTGGATCTGTTTCTCACTGGTCATTTGGGAGCTTGGTACCTTTCCTGTTTCCATCACTGGGAACTGTGATGTTCATCCCTTTTTGTGTGTGTTTTTCCAAGTGGATATCCAGCTGTATGAGGACAGGCTCTGATGTACCAAATATGCCAGTGCCTCTGGTTACTCTGCACTCCAACACAGTACAGCCCATGCAGTAGCATTAATCTGCTTTTATGTTCCAGACATTTGTTTTGGAGATTTTCAAACCTGTGTCATGTAGCAGCCCAAAGCTGCTCCTTGGGGCTGCTTGTGTGAATATCCTTCTTTCCCATGGGAGGTATGAGAAACAATAAGATAAAGCTCCTGTTGTTGTGAGTCTGAGTATGATATGTTTCGAATTGGGCAGTGTAGAACCCAGCCAACCATACCAGAGGGTGGATGGATATTAGCGAATCCTCTGCCTTGGTTCCTACTATATAAAATGGGAATAGGACAAGAAACGGCGCTCACTTGCTCACTCTGTGCTCATGACAAACCAAGCTGTGTGCCTTGTCTTTATTGCCACTATTGCCACAGTATCAGTCGATGAGCAGCTGCACATTACAAAAAAGGTGTATTTTCATACATCTTGGATGTGAGATTTCCTTCTGTATATGGAATCCCTTTCCAAAGTTGATATTCCATTAAGCTGATAATTTGCTACTCTTGATTTGTTATTAAAAAATTGTTGATCTTGTGGACAGCTCTCAAATTCACTGAGAGTTGTGTTCAGACCTGTGGCTAAGTCCTTGATTTCTTGTTGCATTAGCTGACCTTTACCTTTGGTCACTCCAGATAAATTTTCACCTCACTATCCAGGACAGTGGCGTTTCTCTGATGGCCTTAATGAAATTGTGCTTGTATTGCCTAGAGTGACTGAAGCAAATGTTTACTTTTGTATTTAAACTCCTTGTATATTTACTCTAGGATTCTTAATTTTCTGCTGATGGTAGATTGCAACTTTCAGTGTTGTGAAATTTTGTTGTTGTTTTCATGACCAGAAGCACAAAAAAATATCACTTAGGAACCCTGACAGTGACATTAAAACAGTTCACAGCTTTGCAAATTTTATCACATCCTGGAGTTTTACAGAACCTGGGCAAATATTAACTGACAGTAAGTCTGAAGAATATTCAAATAGATGGTTATTTGTCCAAGTATGTGGAGGACTTGTGAAGATCAAATGTGTCTTATATACACTCCATTTTCTCCAAATATATGGTTGCTATTTGACTCCCTACTTTTTTTCCACTCTTTATTATTCTGAACTAGTGATCTTAATAAAGAAAATGGAATAACTGTTACATTCTTGATTAGAATTCAGTTGTGATGATTTGGCCCTCAAAATTAGATTGTACTAAAAGTTTACAAATGACATTTCCTGTCTGAGATGAGCACCAGCTGTATAGCTTGGACATGGATTTCAAGCCACAAAGATGTTAAAATCTGTGGGCTTAGTTTTCTTGTCTATCATCACTCTATATTTAGAGATGTATTTTAGAGATGCCTCTCTAAAGCATGTTTTTTCTTTTGTAAATTGCATCCTATTTCTGTCCCCCTACACCCCTCTCATTCTGTACAATTAACTGTATTTTAATCGAGCTGTGTGATGCATTCTGTTCCGAACAGGGACCATCGTTCATTTCAGATATTTTCTGCAGTGTCTGTAAATTAGGTAATTATTCTCACCAAGCTTTCCAAAAAGGAGTCAAGTTGGCTTTTGCTCAGCAGTGTATGCATTCTGAGTAATTCAGCACTGTCCAAATAATTATCTCTTTAGAGTTCTGAGGCAGTAGAACAATAGCTAAAAGCTACAGTGAACTTCTTTTCCCAGAAAAGTGATTCGTAAAGATGCAGTCTAAAATCTTGTGTTGTTTTGCTGCTGAGTGTCACAAGTTAAGTTGGCTCTGGGTCCAACAGTGAAGAAGGAGATTGGTAATCCAGGCTCCCGTCTCCTTGAAAAACTTTGGAGTGATGTGTGTCCTGGCACTAACTCCTAAACTCTTAGAAATCAGAACAATGATTTCTGCTTTTTGAACTGAAGTGTTGCTGGAAATCCCACACTCTAAATAAGCAGACGTCATTCATAACCAGCAGTTACTTCTAAATTTGGTGTTAAACTCTAGTGCAGGGTCAATCATCTGTTTCCTGTCTTGTGTTTCTCTATGAGCATCTCCATGTATAATTCTACCTAATTTATTTTTAACTGAATGCCTCATAAAAATTCACCCAGGCTTCTGTGTGCTTTTTACTTGTTTGCTTCACTTTTATTTCTTTCTCTTTTTAATGGGCAGTATTACCAATACAGTAATTTCAATGTAAGGTAGGGACTCTGTGGCTCTCAGTTTAGCCCTGACCTCAGATTTAATTTCCACTGCTTGTGGTAGCAAAAGGTTTACCACAGCAAAGAAATCCGTGCCTTTGTAACATCTCACTGAATTAAAAACCTCAGAGGCTGCTATAATACAGACATGGTTATTTAGAAACAAAACTGCACTCTGGAAATATCCATTAATTTTTCTCAAGCACTCTTCCTTTCCTCCCAGAATGTCTTTACTGTGCTTGTCTCAGTTGGGAAATGATGTCCCGGCAAGAAATCTGGCCTTATCATTGTTCATTAGAGATATGCTCAACAAGATAACAGTTCAGAAATTAATGGCAGGATTTCTGATTGACCATTGTTTTCAAGTTTTTGAAAAATCAAATCAATAGGACTTTCTGACTCCTCTACTCCATATCTTGGGAAACAACTTCAGTGAAAAGGATGGGTATAGTCTGGCATACATGCATTTCTGAAAGAATCTATTAAAAAATGCTGTGGTGAAGGGGTTAAGCTAGTAAGGCTGCTGTGTGCCAAACTGGCGGAGACGTCTGTACTTGAATGAAAACAAAACTCAACTCTTGCCTTGCTGTTACACAGCTCAGACCTGGTAGCTGAAGGGAAACAAGTAATCACCTGAGATGATAAGACATATTTCCAAGTTTATGCATAGTAATATTAACCTTATTTTTCTGTAAACATTAAAGAGAATATACCAGAATAATGCATAAACAAAACATTCACAAGGTGCTTTCAGTCACATCTGTAGTAAAAAGCTGTCTTAGGCAGAACATGGAAGTGCAATATTTTCCCTGCTTTCTGAACTGTGACTGGATTGGATGGCTCCACTTTGAATATGAGATGAAGGTGTATTATGAAGGTTTAAATTTGATTATGACACTTGGTTCAAGATAATAATGAATGTTATAAATCAGAAGGCTTTTAAAGAAATGTACTGAGCTCACAGAAACCCCTATCCTGCCCCACTGAAAGAAGAAGCGGTAACATGATATCAGCCATCACATTTGACTCACTTGGGGCAGCAGAGCTTGGTTTGACTCTCAATCTACTCACAGTACTAGTGTGAAACTATTATTCCTAAGGCATAATACTTTCCTGTTCCTTTCCATGAGCTGCCAAGTTAGAATTTGGTGGATGGTCTAAATAGGGGGCGATTTATTGTGGAGAGGTTGATAGGAATCCACTGAAAAGCTCAGACAGGTAATTTTGAGTTGTGAAACAGGTGTTAGTCTGCTTCTTGTTCAGGAGCTTCCTTCACACCAGGGCTGAATAGTCTGTGAGGACCTTTGATCATCCAGTTACAATGGCCTTTCCTGGCCTTGGTCTTTTGAGAAAGTAACAAACCTTGACAACCCTTGATCTTTCTGTCAAATTATTTTCTCTCTCCTATTAAATTCCATCTATTGTTTGCTACTTCAGGTGATTTAAACTAACATGATTGCATGGAAGGCTTTGCAAAGTCTTTTTTTAGCCTGGAAGGATGTGATGCTATTTATGAGTCAAAGTAGGCTACGTTTAATTGTCACTGAGCCTGTGATTTATTTGGCAGGATTACTGGATTTTACTGATTTATCTGTTTATTTTGTTGCTGTCATGCAGTGCCCTTTAGTTAGTGATGGACTAATACATTCAGTTTTGTTTGCTTGGTTTTTCCTCATTAGTAAACAGCTCCAGACTCTCTTAATTTGCTTAAGCCATATGCTTTCCAGAGGCTTTGGCCATGTATTTAAGGAAAGGTTTGTGATGCATGGTGTTCTGTGCACAGCTTACCTTGTGCTGTCCCAGGTGGATCAAGTCTAATGGAGACATTTTCTTTTCTTCCTTCTTATTTTACAAATAGTACTATTAATTTCTGTGTATACATTCTTGCTGCAAGTCTACCAACAGCTGAAGCAGAAGCTGCTTGCCAGCCGTGTGGGAGTGAGGAAGCCTATAAATTATTTTAACTCTTTATTGATCATTTTGAGTTTCATGACAGCAGATTTTTTTGTGTGTGTTTTTTAAAGCAAGCAAGCAAAACTCCCAGCTCTTCCAAAATTAAATGCACTGAAAATAGGAAGCTACAGATCCTTCTAGAAAAGCCTGGTGGATTTAGTAAGACTATTACAATAAACTTTTACAGATCTGTACATAAATCATAGAAATGGAAATGCCAAATTCCATTGAAATGACTGTAAGAACCCTATATAATTTAATTGAAAATTAGAGTCTTTGAAAATTTGCTTTTTTAACCATCCCATAAATTGTTTAAAAAAGAATGTTGTTCTCTATTAAACTCTTTAAGGAGGCTCTAAGAGTCTCTAATTTTCTCTTCAGATTCCAAGAGGTGATCCCAATTCTGCAGTCTTCCTCACAACTGGATTCATTGATATCAGCATATTTGTTCCAAATGTGCAAAACCTGTACATCATGACACATTATAGGAAAGTTATCTAATATAAATTATTATCTTACTTTATAGTGCAAATCATTCATAGTGCAGATTCTTATATTCCTAGGGCAGAATATATAGATGGGTTTGGTGGATGGCTACCACACAAGCCTGGCCATCCAAGTTAATGTCCGGAATTAAGGACACAGTTTTAAACCTGACCAAATTATTTCACCAGTGGAAAAAATAAGAGTCCCGGGAAGAATTATGCCACTCTGGGAACATCTCCACATCTCCTTGTTTTCTAAATTACTGGTTTTATTCATACTTGCAGACTTTGAAGTGCTAAAGAGGGAGTCTTCCAGCCAAGGACTGGGATTTTCCTTGGCCGTATGTAATTGGGGATGGTTTCCTTAGTGTCCTCTGTATTATAGAGTGTATGAAGATATGAAACAACAGAGAGGTCAATGCAATGATTCATTATAATTTTTATTCATCCTAAAAGTATTTTTCTAAATCAGCTTTTGAAGGCTGTCTCTTTTCAGGAAAAGCTGACTCATCTTCTGAAGGTGCCTTTTTCTCTCAGGGAAGGCAAAGCTGTACCCTGCTGTGAGCACAGAGGTGTAACTGCAGGTTACATCTATATTAGGGAAATATGTTAATATTGCTGTCTGGACTTGTCTCATAGTCATGCCTGGAGTTTGTCAAGTGGAAACTGGACACACAATAGAAGAGATACTCCTTAAAACAGAACCTTTTCTCACCCTGTGCAGATGTGAAGGATTGTTGGAGTAGGGCTCTATCTCATGGAAAGAGGTGAGAGCAGGCACTGCCATAATTATTCCTGTTCATCATGGTGGGACAAAAAGACTGAATGGCCCTGCCTATTCAGGATCTACAGTAAAATAATGAACTACACAAAGAGAAAAGCGGAGGGACTGTGCTTTATTATAAGTCCCAGCCTATGACCCTTCCTACTACTGAGGTTCACCACTGGCATTTTACTTTAGAGATCTTAATGAACAATGCAATGAAGACCTTTAATGTGTTTTTCATTTTGACTTATACTTAATTTTGAACTGAAATATATTTGCTGAGACCAAGGTCTCCACGTCTTCATGTTAATATCTTGTTTGTGAAGATGTTTTTTATTCCCCCTCAAAGTCAGACCTAAATCCTTTATGCTTCAGGGCTGTGTTGCTGTTAGTTTCACTTCTTTGGGAGAGAAGCTGATCACAGAGACAGGACTCGTGTTTTCCTTCCAGTCAGATGACTGTGATGTAATACAATACACTGCACATGAGAATTTAAAGCACTTCTATACCAAGCCTGTCTCTGCTTTCTTTTTAGTGTCTGTCAAAATAGTACTCCTGCAAGCCTTCTGTTTTACAGAAGGTGAAAAAAACCCTGGAACAGCAGTAACCAGCAATTTCTGTATTCCAACCAAAAGAAGGCAAATGGCTTTGAGATTATAATGTAAGGCCCTGAAAATGAAATTGGTTTCATGGAGGAAGAAAGAGAGGGAAAAATGGAAAAAAAAAAAAAAAACAAAACCCAAACCTGCTATTGAAATATTTTCTTCCTGTCTCTTTTGGCTTTAATTACTTAGCCCTGTTCTGGCCTATTTGCTTTAAAGGTTAAGTGTTGCCCATTTTTCACTGTGAAAATAGCTAGCTTTCTCTGTTAGACAGTCTCAAGGACGAGATTCTGTAAACATAGCTATGTTGTTGTAAAAATTATCTTTTTACATTCCTTTCCCATGGACACAGACCCCTTTGACAGACACTTCTTTTAACCAATATAGTTAGAGACGGAAGTGTTAATTTTCTCCAATGATCTGTGATTTCTAAAAGTGTATATAAGAATTAAACGAAGGTGGGTTTTCCCCTTTCCGCCCTTTGCTCTGAACACAGCTCGGACTCCGGCTCTCAATTAATTCTGCGTCTTCGGCTGATAAGCCGGGATAAGCCGTAATAACAGGCATCCCGGTAATAGTTAAGTATATGTTTAACACTGAAACAGTGAAAGCATAAATGGTTTACATAAAATATTTTAAAGGGAACTGTCATTTTCCTCTCCTTATCTTCATGTCTCCATACTTTCTTTTGAACCCCAGGATAATTCAGAGGGAAGAAATTACACACGAGAAAGAGATTTACCTTAATGATGATTCTAACGGTGAGAACTGGTGTTAGAGGTATTTTGAAAGATTATGAAGAAATGGGCACACTTAGAAAAAGCAAACAAGTTGTTATTCTGACCACCATAACTGATGCTGTGTATGCTTTTAGGCTGTCTCAGTTGTGAAGGAAAACATTAACGTAAGGGACTTTAGTAAACAGACCTAGGTTTTTATGTCTTTTATTTATTTTTCATTTAGGGCTGTATTTATTAGCAAGGGATACATAAAGTGATGGAGGATTTTTACAATTCCTAGAAAGGGTCAATTGAAATGGCATTGTCCCTGGCCATGGGGTCAAACATGCATCACTGCTACTGCAAAGAAAATTAACATTGTCCCACCCAAAAGCAGTAGAGTTTGAGAGTAATCAGACAAAAAGGTGCCTTCCATCCAAAACCCTTCTGTGATTCTGTGATTCCATGTCCCTGCTCATTGCAAGGGGGTTGAACTGGATAATGTTTAAAATGTCACTTCTAACCAAAACTATTCTATGATTTTATTACTGTTATTTTATTTTAGTTTATTAAAAATTAATGATTAATATTATTAATTGGTAAATTAGTTCTTATTTCAATCCACAGGCTTTACCTGGTTTTGATTCTCCTTCCCATTCCACCAGGCTTGGGGATTGATTCAGGGAATTGTCAAGGGGTTTTGTGGTATTTAGTTGCCAGCTGGGGTTAACCCACGTTAGACTGTCAAATTGGCATTAATAAAATCTGTTTAGTTGAAGAGGAAATAAACCAACCAACCAACCAACCAAAAACAAACAAACAACAACAACCCCCCCAACCCAAAACAAAACCAAAAAACCCAAACAAAAATATTTTTGAAAGTCTCAATATTTCAAAGTAGTGAAAGCATTTTAAATCTCTTTGACTTATTTTTTCATGTTTTTAACAGTCAAAGTATTTTGAATTGTGGTTAGCAGGAAAGTCTTTGGTTACAAAGTAAGAAAAAAGACGAGAGGAAGACGTGATCAGTACTGAAATGCACAGAAGGGTCACTTCAGTCCAGAAATGTCCTCTTCTCCATCACCATAGATCAGCTAGAAAGCAAGAGGCTTAAAATTCTGTCTGTGGAGATTTATGTTGAACTTGAGGAAAACTTTCCTAGTGGCTCATAGTGAGGATCATGAAATGGTTAATAGATTACCTGAAACAACTATAAAATTTTCATCACTGTAAACATTTAAGGCCAGGGAAGATAAATATTGATCAGAAAGGATAAATCTTTAATTGACTAGGGTTTGAGACAAAGGCACAGTAGATAACCACTTGGTTATTTGGTTAGTAGATAATCACTTGCTTTCATCCTTTTTTTTAAAAAAAAATTATTTATAGTACATAAGTGACCATGGATTAAATCAGTTAGTTCGTTTTTATTTGGCCTAATAAACCCCCTTATAAACAGGGGTGCCCTTTGAGAAATAAAATTAAGAAATGAAAAAAAAATTTAAATGAAAAAATGAACCTGAAAATTAAGTAGATCAGATAAAAGGATCACTCAGAATTTTTACTTCTTCCCCCTGACACTGGAAAGATCCCAGATGACCAGCTTAGATTTAGACATTGATGCTGTCAAATCCTAAACTCAGTTGAAATGCATCTCCTCCCCTGCCTAAATCCCCAAGACCTGACTTCAATAAACATGTTCAGTCTATCTAACACAACTCAGAAATGTGAAGCTCTTCCCAATATGAAATGCCAGACATTTTCTCTTCAAATAGCATAACTTGATTAGTGTGGCCATCTGTAAAAGTGAATAGAAGACTTGGTTATATTCTCACCTTTTCCTGGAAAAGGTCCAAACACAGATCAATCTTTTCTCAGAAGAGAACTCACCAGAAAGCAGAGTAAATTACCTCCATAGGAAAAAAAAAAATCAATATTTATGAAGTCTGTACACTGCAGCAGTGAAAATTTATGAAGTCTTTACACTGCAGCAGTGAAATCTGAATCCTTTTTTTTTTTTTTTTAAATGGATGGAAGAGAAAATTTCAGGATGTCAGTCTTGAAGGGACAGAGGTAAGTGCTGGCAGCCCTGATTTTCACACACAAACTCTGGAAGGAAATGTGTCCTTGCTGACAATTCTAAGTTGTTCCCTAGTTAAGGAGAGAGATTTTTCAAGCTATTCTTTGGCACATGTTGCAGAAAACCCAGCTGGCCAGGGTCAGCATTCTCTATTCCATCTATGGATAAGTTTCAGGCACATAAATATTTAATGAGATTTTGACATTTCTGAAGATCCTTATGTCTTTTAAGGTAGTAAACCCAATAAAATGCAAGTTAAACAAATCACAAAAATAAATTAAAGTATCTTAGGAACAAATTAAAGGAACTTTAAACTTCCTGAAAACACTAAGACAAACAACCTGCTGCCTTGCTCTACGGTTTGCTTTTAATGATGCCACATTTGTTTACTCTTAGTCTAATATTGGGGGTTAGATTTTCTCTAATTTGTTAATAGCATGCATTCAGAACAATTTGTGTGATTATAATTTGACTTTAATTGTCTTTATAGTGCCCTGAATAACTTGGCAAAAAGGAGGCTTGTAAATATAACTCATTGCATTATTTGCATTCTTTTTTAATTTTCCTTTTTGAAATGCAATATTAAAATAAGGGAAGCAATGAGTTGTAAGGCGAATGGAGGAGTGCATCTATTTAATTAGCTTCTCAGAAAGAGTGAAGTCTTCCTCAGATTTGGTCACTTTTGATTTTTACTGTATCTAGAAAATTCAGTGGAAGCTTATCAGTTGTACCAATATTTTTCTGTGTATGGCTTTCTTTAAATCCACAAGAACGCTTTCCTCTTTAAGTCCTCAAAGATGTGTAGCAATAGTTAAATAGTTGAATAGTGTCTGTCCTGATTTCATTGTTGCTAATAAGGATTATTTGATTGTGAAAGTCCAACAAATAAACCCATCCCCTAAATGTTCATTTATTTTTTTAGGGGTGGTTTTGACATCAGATTTGCACACAGCTCAAGCTAGGCTGATATCTGTACCCAAGGTGGTTAATTTGAGGGCAGTCTTGCTTTGAAGTCATCACTGTAACTCTGTTCCAGGCAACGACACTTGATTTTTGACTGCAGGTATAAGGAATTTCCACTTTTCTTGATGGTATTAATAATTTGGTACTTAATTCTTTCCAGTAATATCAAAATGCAAATAACAGTGCAGGTTTAAAACCTTTAGGTTCAATCAGTGGGAGCTGATGTAGGTAAGCATAGTTGTTACTTTCATCTCCGGACTTTACCTAAGCCAAGCTGTTTTTCTGAACTAATCTTGGACCTTCCAAAAAAACACAGTGAGGCACTGGGATGCTGCAATCAACAGCCAGATTTGTGATTCAGTTGTGTTTTATTTTGCATTCTGCATTTAGTCAAAGTCAGTCTTTGGTACTGAAACAAAAACAAATATTGAATAAAAATACCTTCAAACAAGAAATGTATTGAAAACATCCTTATTTGCAAAGTTCTAGGACACACTGCAGGAGTGAACAAGACATCTATATTAATGCTTGGGTATGTGATATTAGAGTGAAACTCTAGGTCTGACTTTTAACATGCCTCACGTTAATGGAATAACCTTTTTCTAGGCCAGCCTAAACCACTGTGTGAAAATTGATGCTACCTGAGTCTGGATGTCACTAAAATATCATAATTGTTCCTGCTCCAGAACAAAATCAAACCTAAACCAGGACCCTGTTTGCAATATTGGCCAAAATCAAATGCCTGGGGAAGATTGATAGAACAGGCCAGTTTATACCAATATTTCTATGAATAGCCTTTCAGACCCAGGTATTTTCACATGTTCTGCCACTGGCTTTACATTTAAAAATTGTCAGTTGGTTTCTCTTCCACAGACTGCTCTAGAAACACCTTCAGTTCACCTAAACCTTTTCAATCCACACCACCCTTAGCTCACAAAAGGCACTAAAGATGTTATTTGGGTACTTTGAGCTAATTTCTTTTACAAAATGAGTTTTGTTTTGTGGGAAAATCTGGGGTTTTATATAAAATTATTAACTTTGGATAAAAGTCCTCTAAAGACATGAAAACTATTAAAAATTATTAAATCTGTGTTTTTTGCATGTTTCATGTTGTTACAACCCTCTGCAGAAAGCAACGATAAACCAGGTCCTTGTTAATAAATCCTTGGTGTGGATTAGAGCGAAACAACACTAAATGACTGGTGTTTGTAAATATACACATGTGGAGTTGATTGTAGGACAATTGGGTTGCAGAGGAAAAGAGGTATGTAGGCATTTTGTTTTTTATTATCTATAGTAACATGACGATATAAAACCATGAAAATATCACTTAAGACAATGTGTAAGAAAGAGAAGGGAAGGGGTGTGAGGATCTCACCACCCAAAGGCCTTGCAATGAGACTTGGTTGCTGCACAGTCTTGGTCAAAGTGGTAGTTGCACACCGGATCTGTGGGGAGAAATTCCCAGAGAAATCCCTAAAATACAACATCTATTTGGTTTCTATTCATTTAGGTTCAAGTAGGAATGCCCAGGTACCTCCTCTGGGGCAGGGAGTTTCAGCTGGATGCTGTAAGGTTGTGGAGCACGGGACACTTCAGGAGTTTTTGACACCTGAGTCGATACAGCTGCCCTTGACATCAGTGGGGCCATCGTGGCCCATCGTGGCCTGTCAGCAGAGGTGAACACCTTCAGGCCATGTGTGAATGTCCAGCTACCTCCCAAGCAGGGGAATTATCCCAGCTGAGCCCACTTGGTAAGGACAAGGAGACAGTTCTGCCTCCCAGGGTTCCCCTCTTTCCCTACCTCGTTCATCACCAGCTGTAGCCTGAGCTGGGCTGTGCTGACCCTTGGGTACTTTGCACATCGCAGCTTCCCCTGAATGTTGTAGCCATCAGCATCCCAGTGTTTCTTCCAATATCACTGGTGGATACCTTCTTCTCCCTGGACCTGGGATGATTGGACAACAGTAGCCCCTTTATCTTATGCCAAGTTCCAAATGCCAGTTAGGAGGCCTATTTGAGATGGGGTGGCTTCGGTGGTCGCAGAGGAGCAGCTGCTTCTTTGCAGTTTGCTACAGTGGGCAAAAGTCCTCTGATGATTTTATCAGTGTTGAAGCCAGTAACCATTTCAGTCTCTCACGTTTTCTACGGGTGAGACAATAGACTTTAAATAAATCTATTTTTCACATTAGACATCTATTGAGGATTCAATAGAGACACTTCTATTTCAACAGAAATGTCCTCTGCCTGGTAAAAATAGCTTCTACCACTTTCTTCACTGCTGCAAGAGCTACATGTGATTCAGCAGATTTGGAGGCTGGTTACATCATTTAGCATCTGTGTCTCTATCTCACTGGCAAGGTCAATTTGTTTCTGCAAATAGATTTCCCTCAACTACAAGGGACAATCAGTTCATGAATTCCCAGAGGTTCGGTTCTTCTTGCTCTCCCTTCTCTCTGACATAAGTCCAACTGAGGATGCTATTAAGCATTATAAAGTGAACCTTAGGCTTTGTATTGGTAGCAGCACTCAATTTTTATCTATCTTTTGGATCTTTTGGTGCTTAAGTCCTTGTAGTCAGACTGTCTGCCAACCTTGAATGAGTTACAATTTTTACTTTTGAGCATTGATGGATGGCCAGATTGGTCTTTTACGTTATTCACAGTTTGGCCTTTTGTAGACCACAAAGAAATCCAATGTTTTCAACAGAAAATCCTTTCTTGTGTTTTATGTTTACACTGACATTTTAATTTAATATTTACATTGACTTTTAAAAACAATATTTTTCTAAACTGTTACTATTGAAGGATAACTGCCAAATTTCATGCTTCAGTGTATTTCTTTTCTGTGGCTAACACTGGTAATTACAAGAGGAATTTAAAAAATGTATTGTAGTTCATTGGTTCAATGTTTTTAAATTTTTCCTTCAGGTGAAGTGCATAGTGGATCAAAAAACCTGTCAGTAAAAAGCACTAATTTAGTATTGCAGCTTTAAAAAATCAGCCTAAACCAGACATATTATTCCAAATTATAGATTTTTTTGTTTGAAAACTAGCTGTCTATACGAATCAATACCATGCCAAGTTAAAAGCACTATGGTTAGTATTTTGTTGAGAAGGAACAATTTATTAAAACTGACATCTGGGGTTTAAAATAGATAAGGAAGAGAACCCATGTGACATTAAATGAATTCAGTGCTATTTGTTTGTTCCTTTGTCAATGTTTATTCAAACTGAATAAGTTATTTCATATATATTCATAGGAATTCCTCTAATTTTTTTTTTTTTTGGTCCAAGGAAATACTTGGAATACATCTTCTTAGCAAAGCAAATGTGGAAATAGTATATAAGATGTTAACAAAAGATCAAGAGTAATATGAAATGAGTATGCAGCATTTAATCTTCTCCCTTGCAACCTGGTTTCCTGACATAACTCCACTGACTTTAATGAAAGTACATCAAAATGCAACAGCTGGCTCCAGGCAAGTGGATATAAAGCCCTCTCAGAGTGGGGCAATGGAAGTCCTCCCTTTTCAAAACATCAAACACCCAATAAAACAAAAGGGATAAATCTCCTGCTGCTTTGGTCCCATAACTCACAGTGGCAGCTCAGGTCAGTTGCATTAATGCAGCAGTAATAAATCTTCAGGAGTACCAAAAGCTGAGGAATTCAGGATGAAGACAAAACACAGAGAGCTGTGCAAAGCCAGCTCAGGTCTGTCCGGGTCAGCACTACATGGGGTTACCAAACCCCTCCCATTCCTGAGAGCACAGGATAGAGACATTCAAGTTAGATCTGGAACCAGTAATGCCGTGTCTACACCTGTGCTAACCAGCTTTGCCAGGCTCCAGTGAATTCCACGTGTTTGCAGTGTTTTCCCAGTGCCAATGGGATAAGCCACCATTGACTCTCAGAGCTGACTGCACTTGGTTCTGCTCAGGACATACTTTTAACCTTCTTTGCTCTTGGTAAAGTGCAAAGCAATCACAAAAACTAAGCACATATGAATAGGAGGTCTTTAACCGGGAGGTTGCATGTGGCCGGAAAAATTAATTAAAATCAAGTGAATTCTGCAATAAAAATCCTTGTACAAGGTACAGCACTGAGATAAGCACATAGGAAGGTTAGGGTAGGATGGTTACAGAAGTGCCTCTGTGATTCTTCACTCTGGAAACTGGGCTTCAGTCTCCTGATTACCTTTTGGGAAATCTCTTGATTTCCCATCAAGTTAGTTACCCATCTGATCTCATTAATAAACATTTTATTTATTTACACATCTTGACTGCAAACAGAATCTATAATGTTAATGTTCCTGGAAGGTGGATGGTGCTGTGTCTATACAGTCCTAGAAAATGTGGCAGGTAAGGAACACAAATTAAGATACTCTTCCAGTAATACCCACTCTGTTTGTATGCTTGTTCAAATAAACACTCGAAAAGACTTTGGACAAACTTACATACAGTGATAAAAACCGTGCTGAGTCATGCTGCAGGGATTATTCTTCTGAAAAGCCACAATTTTCCACACTTGATTAATTTCCAGAAAGTTCTGAGAAAGACAATACTATCTGCTGGGCAATATTACAATTGGGGTCCATAGAAGATGGATGTACAGCAGTGTAAATCTGTGCAAATCAACTGTGTGAAACCTCTTGCCCAGGTTTATTTAGAGGATGTGTTTACTACTTCAGGTCTTAAAAATCTGTCCTGTATTAAGAGGAAATTTTCAAATAGATACTTTTTTTTTAATAATAATTTTCTTACTTAACAGATTTACAAACATAAATCCACTCCAGATTTGATGTGCTAGATCTGTGGGTTATGTGCAATCTACAGAATGACAACAAATGTTACAAAACTGTGATTGTTTTCCTCATGTTTTTTTACTTGATTCTTATTTCAGCTGTGTTGCCTGACATGGATAGGAGAACGGTCAGGGAAGCACTGAGAGGAGCTGCTAAAACATCTTTTCTGTGAAAGCTGAAACATCAGTCAGAGTCAAAAACCCTGGAGGGATAAAGGGCAGTGTGGTCATGTTCAAAGGTCTGACAGCTCTCCCTGCTTTGGATGCATTCTTTCAACCTCCTTCAAGACTCCTCCTCCTCCTCTGTGTCCATCCTATCAGATTCCATGTCATTAATTATATTTCATAACTTGTCCAGCCTCCTACCACTCAGAGATTTTTTTATATCCCTCATTTTTCCTAGTGTGTCCTAATACAAATGTTACAATAATCAGGATCCTTCTAGTCCCCATTGCTCCTGGGCAGATCAGTTTGAACCTGAAGGTTTTGCTTAAAAAAAACCCTACAAAGTGCTGTGAACCTTGACTAATAAAACCCGCCATGCTCTGAACCACGTCATGGACCACAGAATTTTGGAAAATGCTCTCAGCCACATGCTGTGATTTTTGGGATTCTCCTGTGTAGGGCCAGGAGCTGGATTTGATGATCTTTGTGAGCCTCTTCAAACTCAGCCTATTTATGGTTCTGTGGTTTCTCTCCACTCTTAAGCTTGACGTGCTTTTAAAATATTCCAAAAGTGGAAGTGCACTTGACTTACTGTCCCATGGCCAATGGGAGATGCCTTCTTGTGGCATGGATGTATCCCAGTGTGTGATTAACACATGTGTGATACGGACATACTGGTGGAGTGAATTTACAAAACACTTCATAAATATTACAAAACTGGAGGAGTGCTGGCACTCAAGGAGGAAGATTTAAGATACTATCATCATGCCTTTATTCTTTGTAAAAGAATGAGATTTTTCTAAGCAAGGCATATGTAAACTTGAAAGTATGGCAGCTTTTTATTTCTTCTTGAGGACATCCACCATGTCTGATTTTAGGGAATAGGAAGGCAGCCAAAATTTGCTGAGAAGAGAATATCCTAAGTAAACAAAATGCTTTTGACACTTATAATTTTATTCTGAACTTTATTTCATTTCCTGAAGTTAAATTACACATTTGAGAACAAAGTTTATTGAGTCTTTCTTTCTGCATAATGAAGGGAAATTTTTTCATGTTAGGGGCAGGATATATGCAAGATTTCATGGTGCTTTTGCCTTGAAAGAATTCCAGACTTGCCTGATATCCCAGGGCAGTGCTTTCTGGATCCAGCTCCTAATACAGAGTCCTTGAATAACACAAAGTAACATTTTTTGCCCTTTTGTGCCTCAGTTTCCTACATTTGCCAGGAAACTATTCTGACAGAATGAGATGATAATCTGGGTTTTTAGTAGAGATACAGACCTCAGTCCTGACACCATTAGGATGTGTCAGAGCATTATCTGACACAATTCTATACCCAGTGATGTGCTTCATAGTGTCATCACAGGTGGTTCAGAAGTTTTAAAAATACATTGAAAAGAAATAACCTCACTGACTAAAGATATGCTTATCCCCCATCATTATGAAAACTTCTAGTTTGTGTCTCCAGAAATTTCTGCTGCATCACCTCAAGTCCAAGTCATTCTATCTGAACAACAGGAACAAAAATCTCTTTAAGGAATGTCACATCAGTCCAGCAGTCAAAAAAATGGAAAATTACAAAGCCACAAGGAAGTGAAACATACATGAAATCCAGAGATTATATTCAAATAATGAATGTCGTTTCTTATTCTAAGGCATTTTAGAGGTTCAAAAGAACCTGTAGGGATGGATAAAGATCTGACTTAAAATTAATTTCTGTTTACAAAAAAATGTTTGCCAAAACCATTGCATTTTCTTGGTGTTGATGCTGCATTTCTCATTATTATATTTCCACAGATCTTCAATAACCCTGAAACTACCTTTTCTCCATTCATTTTTCCTGCTTTGGAGTTAATTTGTATTTCCTTCCATTACTGACCCTGTCACTTTGCTTCCACTCCAGACTCCCTTTGTTTTGCTCAAGATATTTATATTCCAGTCCTTGGTTACACTTCAGTCCATGACTTATTTCTGAATTAGTTACAATCCCAGACACATTATTCAATCTACTCCTTTCTTTTCTCAGCATCTTATCTCTCTATCAAAATTCATCCTCCCACTTAGTTTTTCATCAGCCACATAGGTCAAGGATGGCTGATCTTTATTCACAGCGCAGAACCCAAAAATATACGATAACACTTTTTTACCTACTTCCAAAAAGATATTTTTTTAAAAATAGTTAACATATCCTTTGACTCTAACAATGTTCCTTAATAAGATACTATTATGTATTCATAAATTACTCTGGATAGTTATCTAACTGGGCAGGAAATATTCCAGTCGGTTGTACCTTTAGCAGCTCTGCTTGCAGCTGATCCAGACATGCGGACATAATCCATGGATAACTGCTGGATTGTTACTCCATTGGATTTGCACCTCACCAACACATGCTGGTTTACTATGTGATCCTGAAAAACTTTTGGCAGAGATTTTGTTTTATCCATTCCCTTTGCTCTGTGCTGAATAATGACAAGATGGGATAAACTGTATTCTGATAGTCATGATGGATGTATAGAGGGGGTCAAAATAATGTATTTTTCATATTTTTTAGGAAATACATTCCCAGGACCAACCTTGATAGGTTAATGCACACATCCAGCATCTGATTTTTAGTAAAGTGGGAAGAACTAAGTGTGACATACTGAGATTAATAAACTTTGGAGCAGTCCTTACAAAGACAGCACTTAGAATGATTTTAATACTGCATTTTGTACTTCAACAAAATCAGATTTTGTTCTGCATGTTTTCCTTTAACTGACCTTTGTGTCTATTTTCCAGGACATTGTATATTCTGTTTGTATTATGCTGTCTGGCTTTATAAATGGATCTGTTGTGTGGTAAAGTATCAAATGTGGGTGTTTTTTTTTTCCAGAAATGTAGACAAATTATGCCCAATTCTTTCACCTTCAATGGGTTCAACAAAATCAATCCAGTTATATTAGTAATGTACTTTCCAACATTCAGCAGCCATCTAGGCTTGAATTTTAATAAAACCAACACAGTGTGTATTGGCTGCTGCATGAGTAGTAGCTTTATGTTGCACTTATATAATAATAATTCTATTTACTAGGCAAGATACAAATGCAACACCCAGAATGCAATACCAAAAAAAAAAAAAAATTAGAAGTCAAGACATTTTTCAAGCACCATTACACCTGAAAATAAAGTGAACTGCAATGCTTTGTTTTACTTTTCTCCCTCTCCAGGCAGAGGACCTGTGTTCTTAGGTAGGGAGCTTCAATAACTTTATCTACTCAGTATTGGTGCAAGTTCTTGCAATGAATAAATGATGATGTGTAACCAAGACAATCTCTAGATACACTCTGGACAATTTTCTGCAATACATAGTATGTGGGAGAAAGTAAATCTGGAATTATCATTCAGCTAGCAATGAAACATCAAAGTCTGGGGCCTTCTCCTACCCCTTGTGCTGAAACAGAAGAAGTAATTCCAGTACAACCATCCCTCGTTCAGATTCTTCAGGTGCTAAATTTGACCACTTGCTGGAAGCATTTTCCAAAACACTCAAATACAAACTGGTTTATGTCTGGAGAAGATGAAGAACAATTCCTTTTGTGCTAAGGAAGCATCTTATTGCTGAAAACAGTAATTTACTACTAAAGGTGGAAGTTTGGGCAGGACAATGAATGTGCATGCTAAGCTGAACTAAATATCTTTGAGAAGATATTTATATACTTACTCAATTTGCTAGTCTTAACGTAGTTATTGAGAGAGGTGTGTTTGTAAGATGTTTCATTTCACAGGTTTTCACTTGGTTTCACAGAGATGCTGAACTTAGGGACGTGGTTTAGCGGTGGCTTGGCAGTGCTGGGTTGGACTGGATGATCTTAGAGGTCTTTCCCAACCTAAATGATTCCATCATATTTACAGTGATTAAAGAGAACTTACAGATAGTATTGTAAACACTCTGGACCCAAGGCATTGTGACATGGTACCACTTGCATCCTCCTGCTTTCTCTTGCCTTTACTGTTGTGTTTATTATCCCGGATTAGTTATTCACAGACATTGGGCACCCTGTGGTTGGGACAAATGCTCATTTTCCCTCTCTCTCACAAAACTGTATGAACAACAACCCCTCCTCACTTAAGAGTTCTAGATAACAGTATAGTAGTAAGAGGAAAGCTATCATTATTTTAGCTTGGTGACAATGTTACATAATTGGCACACCCTAGAGTGATGTCATAGTGCTGTGAAATGCCTTGACATGACACATCAGAGGAAAGGCTCCACAGTCAAAACTGTAGCCCAAGAAATAATATGAAATAAATAGAAGTCCTACAGCACATCCCATCCTAATTTAAAACAGAGAATCTCCACACAGCAGCTTTGCTCATGATATCAAAGCACAAGTTTTAAGAGTTTTGATTAATTTGTCTTGAAAAAACCCACCACATTTGCAAAGCATGTATTATTTCCCCTCTGCTGGTGTTCTTAGAGCCCTGATCCTGTTCTTCTTTCCCTGGCGTGTATTGTGTGTAGAATGGGGTTCCTGTGTGTTGTCACAGTTTCAGTTAACAATGCTGTAATAATGTGTTTCTTCTGAGAGTTTTGTCGTGGGGCTTTGCTAATACTGTGGGAAAGCATCAAAAACACAAATTGGAGATGAGTGCTCAGTGACTCTTTGCAAAGCCCTCTCATCAAACATACTTTCTTCTTTAGTAGTACTCTAAATGCTTTACATGTGGAAAACTCATTCTGTACATTGATGTGGAAGAGCTTAGTTGAAGGTGGACTGTGAAATATGGCAATAATGTTTCAGTTAAAATAGAAGAAACATGCACCTTATAATTACAGAAGCACAAAGTAATTTTGGTTGGAAAACACCTCCGAGATCACGAAGTCCAATTTTGACCCCTCACCACCTTGTCAACCAGACCAGAGTGCTGAGTGCCACATCCAGTCGTTCCTTGAACAATTCCAGGGATGGGGACTCCACCACCCCCCTGGACAGCCCCTTCCAATACTTCACAATCCTTTCAGTGAAGAAATTCTTCCTGATGTCCAACCTGAACCTCCCCTGGCAAAGCTTGAGGCCATTTCATCCTGTCCTGTCATGAATTTGTGGATGAATTTATTTCTGTTCATTTTATGAGCACCCAACACCAAATTCAGTGTCCTTGGGGCCTGAATTCAAGGAACCTGAGTGCTCACAAATTTATTGGCAGCTGTAGCTCTTTGAAATATGAGTTTAGGAACTTTAACCATTACATGCCCAAAGACAAGGGATATTACAATTACATGACCATTAAATCATGCAAATTTTATCCAAAGTATGAGACTAATAAAGCCTGGTTTTGTACTGCTTTGTGTCTGATCTGTCCAACAAGCTTCAAATTTCAGCTAATTCTCCCTTTTGCTGGTCAAAATGTCCCATGTAGAGAACATACTCTGTTGTCTAATAAGGATTGAACTCAACTTCATCCTAACCAGAGGAATCAATAGGGAGGTTCTATTCTAGCCAACTTCTTAATTTGAAAGGGAAGAAAACAAAGAAAGGATGAAGAGTATGTCAATTTATTTGCAGACTCTACACTGTCCATTCAATTTGGGTGGAATTGGTCAACAGCCTCAAAAATTGCTGAGCAAATAAGTCAAACACCCAGAAGGGCACATATGCAATGTGTTTCATGGCTTACAAACCACACTACAAACCTGGAACTGCATCTTCAGGCAGTGTAAATCTATTTCTCAATATTGCTTCTGTGAAATTATGCTGATTTTTGCCCACTGAGACCTGAGATCTTTGATAATTTCTGTTAGAAATCCTGTTTTGTTGGATTTATTGTACTTTAATCAACATTCAACTTTTCTTAAATTCTCTAGGGCAATAATGAAAAGGAAAAGAGGGACATAAATGAATCATAGTTTCTGCAGTTCTGTTAAAGAATTTTATGAAAGGGCTTGTGCTGATTTATTGGATATTGAGTAACACTACAGAAAATATTCATCATCTTTCAATCTAAGGTCACAAGACATTCTTGAAGATCTAAAATCACAGTAACAACTGAGGACTTTTATTTATTGCAAATTAATTGTAACATCTAAGGATCAAGAGATAAAAGGGGAGAAAACACTATGTTTAAGAGATACCAGAAAGTGGATAACATCTGTAATGTTAAATGAACAGGCTGGGATAAAGGAATTGACTCTCAGAGACTATTCCAGAAATTATTATTATTGTTATGATGATGATGACCAATTGATTGATTGATTGCAGTTTCATATTTCTCTTGCTGGATGGCATTTTTAATAGAAACACAGATTAATTAAACTTATAATTGGTCATATTTAAAACCATTTACCATGGAATCATAGAGCCATAGAAGCACAGAATGGTTTGGGTTTGAAAGGGACTTTCAAGACCATCTCATTGTAACCCCTACCATGGGCAGGGACACCTTCCACTATTCCAGATTGCTCCAAGGCCCATCCAGCCTGGCCTTGAACATTTTCAGGGGTGGGGCAGCCACAGCTTCTCTGGGCAACCTGTGCCAGGGCCTCACCACCCTCACAGGGAGGAATTCCCAATAAATTATATAAACAGACAGTTCTTATTAGAAAGAGATAATGTTGACAAAATTAACTGTTTATGGTGATAGAGTGAGCTTGAAAGGAGAATATGCCGTTATGTAAAACAGGTATTAAAATGTGGTGTGGATGACTGATGTGCCTTTTAAGTTAAATGAAAGCAAAACAGAGCTTTAAAAAATTATAGGAAACAAAAGATCCGCAGTATTGTTAGAGTTTTATGTGAGGATACAGAGGGACTATAAAGAGGGCATTGACAGTACAAATGGGAATAATGAAGCAGTACTGTAGAAGAATATTATGATAAACAGAAAAGGTTCTTCAAATACAATAGAAGACAAAGATAGGAAACAAAATATTAAGAATTTGAAGGAGAAAACAAAGTGCAGCAATGTGAATAGCTGAGAGTGAGTAGGCAAGTGAACCACATCTCCACTAGCACAGTATCATCCACACAGTTGTGCAGACATGGATTTCCACCTGCTTTCAGGAACAAAGTGAAATATTTAGAGCATAGAATTAGAAAAAGACTTACCTTATAAGCATCCTGTCTGTAAAAGATTTCATTCAGGGGGAGAGAATGAGGTCAGAGTATGTTGTTGGGAGGATTATTTTCAGATTAAGTCAGTGATGGGTCTAAAAGGCCATTCTCTCTAGAAATCATCACTTCATGATTTTACACATGTAGAAAGTGATGTTAAAGGAAAGAAACAGAAAAGGTAAGTAATAAATTTATCATTTTTGTGGCTAATTAGAGATGGTTGTCTTGGGTTACGTGAAAGTGTAAGCAAAGCAATGTATTCTATCATCATCTCCATCACCTTTTGATGAGTCGTTAATGATGGGTGATTCACAACAGCTGACCACTGCACCCCACACCCTTCAAGACTGCAAACTGGGCATTAGATAAGAGGCAGGTGATGCCTCTTATCTCAGTCCTGGTAACATCTTCCGAGAAGAAGCAGCTACTCTGTCCGCTAATGGGCCATCAAATAACATCATTCCATTGTGATATGCCCTGTCCTAAAAAGAAGGAACTGAATATCCTACACACATAAAAGGATTGGAGAAAACAACACAAGACACCCGTCTCCACTGGTCTCCACAGGAAAGGAGCTCCATAACCACCATATCCCCAAGAAACAGATGGGATTTCTTTCTCAGGTTGTACTATGACCTCGTCAGTTTAGTCTGTTGTTTTCTGTATTACTTCTATTATTACTTTTATTATTCTGTATTGCTTTTATTTTAATTGCTCCTATTAAATTGTAGTTATCATTTGGAATCTCTCACAATATTTTTCTGTGGGGTTAATTCCTCCGCTGGTTTGTTTCCAAACCAGTACAATGGTTTAGTTCAAATCTGCGGATTTTTGTCCCTGTCAAGAAAGATGCTTTGTTTGATTCTGTCCCTTAATTTTGGTTTGCATTTCTTGCCTTTCCTTTTGAAGCAGCTACCATTGACCACTAGTGAATATTCATCCTTTACTAGATTAATTATATTTCTTCTTTTCTTAAGTCCCAGGAGAACTAAAATCAGAACTTAACTCCTGGGATATAAAAGTTCTTTTACTGCAAGCAGGGGTTGTGAGCTTTTTTGTTCTCTGATTTTAGAGGGCTAATAAGCAAGACCCAGGGCATTGCTTCCTTCTTAATGTGCTGATTTTTCTGGATGAGGGAAGAAGGGGGAGAAAGCATGACATTTGCAGTTTATAATTATACATACTTGGGTCCTTTCCTTCTCATAATAGTGAGTGATAAAACCAAGGCACGTTCTTTCCTCTCGGTGCCTATTTTGTACATAATGCATCTGTATTATGTGATAATCAGCACATCTCCCACTTCATTATAATATATATAGCCAGGAGTTGCAGGAGTGCACATACTTTGCTATATTCAATTTAGTGCCTCGTGGAGGCCTCAAAAGTGCTGCAAACTTTGGCCACTGGCACTCTTAGGAGTATATATTGCCATGATATGGAGATGTGCTGACTACTCAGAAATGAAAGCATTTAAAGGAAGCAAATATCATCACAGAATGCTGCAGTGAAATAACTTTTAAGCATTTGATTAGGAGCCTCCAAAGCCAAAGGAGTTTAGAAGAAACAGCAAGGGCAGCTAATAACCTTAATTCAGTCGTATCCTGGCAAAGGTTGGCAATATACTTGATACTAAGGGAAATATGGTGGAAGGTTGCTGAGTGAGCAAGCATGCTAATGGAGATACATAAACTGCATTAACTGATGGGACTGGGGAGTGCAAGTCTGGCTGAGTTTTTAAGATACAAACTCTATTAATTACAGTATTTATGAAAAAAATAATATATTCACCAACTCTCTCTCTTGCTGCCCCCCACAACTTTAGTGGGAGGAGGGGACACCTAAGGACAGGAATCAAAACGACTCTTGAAAATTGTTTCAAACAGTTTTCAGAGAAATCAGTGCCTTTATATTTTGCAAAAGTTATAATTCTATAAGAAAAGCTTAGGAAAAGCAAATATTTCAGAGGTCAGGTATTACCACGATGCCTGTTATTACGGCTTATCCCGGTAATCAGTCGAAGACGCAGAAATAATGAGAGCCGGAGTTCGGGCTGTGTTCAGAGCAAGGGCGGAAAAGGGGGGGAAACCCTTTTCGTTTAATTCTTATATACACTTTTAGAAATCACAGATCATTGGAGAACGTTAACACTTCCGTCTCTAACTATATTGGTTACAAGAAGTGTCCGTCAAAAGGATCTGTGTCCATGGGAAAGGAATGTAAAAAGATAATTTTTACAACAACATGTTGTAAAATGTTTGTACAGAACATGTTGTTCTGTATGTTTACAGAAATCGTCCTTGAGACTGTCTAACAGAGAAAACTAGCTATTTTACAGTGAAAAATGGGCAAGAGTCAGGGATCACTCAGAAAAGACGATTTGGCCCAAAGAAGAAACAATTAAGGATAGAAAATCTAGCACTTATTTATGCCTCTACCATTACAGTTCCGTGTCATAACTGTCATGTCACTTCATCTGACTGCTCTCCGAAGCAGTACTTCTCAAAATGAGCTGAGTACTTCAGGGATTGGCTGGTTTTTATTATGTATTAGCATTAATATAAATAATTTTTAAAAATCACGTACACCAGCAGATATGGTAGCCAAGAATGTTTAGCTTTCAAATAAATACATTAACACAAAGATTATACAAACCTGAGGCAAAAGTGAAGGCCCCTGTAACAAAACTGATGAGCCTCCACAGCACAGTTGCAGAGAACACAGGTGGGTCATGAACTCTAGTAGCCAAAAGATTTGAAGAAAGCACATATAATGCTTCCCTGAGCATCTCATTGCTGAGGAAGCAGGGCAGGAGACTCCCCGGGAAAACTCTTCATCCTGACACAGCAGACTGTAGAGACTTTTCCTGATGAATGACTGGTCTAAATAAGAGAAGCTCTTTTCTACCTGTGATCCTTCCTTGGTATTTTTATATTTGAATCCAGGAACTTGAGTCTGAGAAAGCGTTTCATGAAAAGAAAATCCTCCTAAGGAAAGCTCCTGGCTTGGGTAAGATCAATGCAAGTCCTGATTACATCCTTGTGTCCCACCTCTGATGTAAAGACACAGGGTGCAGACCACAGGAGGAAACCTAATTCTTCTTTGCTGGTCATCCTCTGGCACCAGGTCTGTCAGGAAAACATTAACAAGTTGCAACCTCACCACTGGAGACATAAACAAAGTCTCTGCCTGTCCATGCTGGCAAATGAGTCCTGTGGTTTCACTTCAGTGTGCGTTCCAAAGCTGTGCTCTAAAATCCCCTTGGATAAAGCCAGTTTGTGGCGGCTGTGACAGCACCTGTAGCTGGGGGTGCACATCACACCCAAACCATTTCACATAATTTTCTTCCCAGTGTGTAATAATGTTCCTTCAAACGCTTGAGATCCTATCTAAAATTAAATGCTGGGTATTCTATACCAGCCTTGTGGGAGATGAATTTTTTTTTCTTAAAATCTCTGCTTATCAGTCACAGACATACTTTATCCTTTTCATGTGGTGTCATTGGATACATCCCCAAAATTAAGGTATTGTGGTGAGAAAGAGAAATTGTATTTATTTTATTTTATTTTCCATTCAATGATGCAAGAAAGCCCTGACCAGCTAGGGTATAAAGGTTAGAAAAATAACAATTAATGGAGAAAGCTCCCAACTCCATGGGGACAGAGAAATATTAAGCTACATCTCGCTAAGCAGATAGCAAGAGTAAAAAAAAAAATGGTGATGTGATAAGATGACTCATTCTGGACACAGATACTGCAAACAGTGGGGAATTTAATTGCCATGCAATTAAAGGGTGAAGGCACAGAGAGGGCAATAGCTTCTATTAAGCAGGAAGACAGCTCGAGTAGCAATGAATCACTCTTGAAAAACAAAGACTTTTGAAATATTGTGATCATTTGTAGATGTCTGCAGGAGAATTAATGTGTGAATGTGGGAAAATTCATATAGGCTATAACAATGCCAGAGTTCCCTCAAAGCCTGACTGGAGTGTCTACCATGAGACAGATATGATATTAATATAAAAACTTCCAGTTAATTCCAAAGCAGAGTCATTTTACCATTGTAGCCCTATAAATGAGACATAGAATTGTACTAAAATCCCTTTCTTTTTTTCCCCTTCACTTTTTAGCAAAACAGAGAATTCTCTACAGAGAATACTAATAGCAAATACTGCTAAGTGAAATGTGATACATTTGAGGTCATTTCCCTGGTAAATAACTTAGGAAGGTATCCAAATAGCATCAGTGATTTGTTAGAGATATGGCACACTCACAAAAAATACCACTTTTAGTAAAATAATTTTCGTTGTTGATAGGGTGAGGGAGGAAATCAGAAGCTGGGGGAATGAGAGAGTTACTTGTTAGTACAGGAAGGAAAAAACCCTCCTTGCAATTCACACAAAGCTGTTTCCCAGGTCATGGGGGTATTGCCATGAGGAGAAATCCCAGTGAAAACACCATTTATAAAATCATGCATTATCCCAACATCCTTTTATAGCAGATTAATAGATAAACTGTCTAATCTCATGTTCCTTTCAATTATGTTGGATTATCCAGACATATTTGGTGTCACAAAAGTAGCTGTGTGATAATTGGGATTTTGCTGTACTGACATCTGACCTTTATTAATGTATATTAGTAAAGTGGATTCCTTGCCAGCATCCTTTAGTACATCAGCAGACAAAAAAAAAAATAAAAATTGATAGCCCAAGAAAAAGAGGGCTTATGCTCATCCTCCTCAAATTTTACTTTATAAAATACAGAGTTGCTGAAAAAATCCACCTTGCACTTTACAGCAAACTCTTGAAGCCTGATTGCCAAGGAGCAGAGGGGAACAATGATAATTCTCTCACTCTGTCACCCTAAAGGTTTTCTCCCCTCATCTTCTTTTCACTCTGTTGTGATTGTGTTTATGACATAATATGGGCTCCCTCTGGTGACTAATTGAACACCTGCAAATTCCCAAAGCTTTTAATCAAAGGCTGAAGCCTGGTGGATCAAATCATCTGCCTGTGCACAGGGGATTGTGACATCCTTCTGTGTTTCAGCATGTGTATAAATTCCACGACAAACTTACATAAGCAACAAATCTGAGAGAAAGATGCCTGTTCTGCCTAAAACTCCAGGCATGCACTTTTATTTTAATGTTTTCTAACCATCACAGACCATCCACTGCAGCTGAGCAATGCAAGGCTGGAATTACAGGTTTCAGATGAAGATGATGATTTTTGAAAACCCATTTTCTTTTGAAATAAACTGATCCAGGGATTGAAGAGGAAGTTAGCACAGTCATGTAGCTGCTCTCAGGCACACGGTGGGATTCTTGGGCTGATCCTGTGCAGGGCCATGATTTGGACTTAGATGATCTTTCCAACTCAGGATATTCTATGATTCTATGTAAAAAGAAGCTGTCATTTTCTAAAATGTTTCAATACAATTTGTTGCAGAGGAAAGACAAGGTCAATTTTTAAGATGTTCAAAAGCAAGCAAGGCTAGACTAACATTTCAGGGATTTTTGAGGCAGAATGCAGAAGTTCATGGAAACCACTACTGATGGTCATCTTATCCATCAGCAGTAACAGTGCTGAGGGATATCACACAGTAACAGTGTGCACACTGCTCCCTGTGAGATGTTCTTAGTGCCTGCAAGCCCTCCCAGCCATGTTTTTGGTTATAACTACAGAAAGGGTTCTTCATAACAGCTGTCACATAGTGAAGTCAGGTAGCCTGGCACAAAAGTAAACAAAAAATGTTACTTTAGATGAACAGAAACTAATTGGGTTTTATTTAACAAAATACAATTTCAAAGACATAATTTCCTCTGTTTTAGGTCACCCTGAAGGTCTCTCACAATTTTTTCCGTGTTACAGGAGCACAGAGATGGCTGAGGTGAAGGCAGGGTGTGTCCTTTAGAATTAACCTTTTAAGGATGAACATACTGATATCTGAGATCACTGGCAGTTCTCTGTGTCTTTTGGGAGGTAATAAGGCAACCATAGGGAAAAAAAAAGAAATAATATCTCATTTTGAGAGTCATTCCAGAGATATATAATTTTTTCTTATGGTATCATCATTGGTGCAAACTTTAAGGCATTGTTTAATGATAGTTATCCACTGTAATATGTTTCATTACACTTTTTCCTAGTAATTTCATAAAACCTTTCAAAGGCACCGTAAGAGTTAACTTTGAGTTTCAGTCTAAAGACTATAAGTATGTAGCTTCATTCCACAATCTGGATGGGGTTTTTTTAATAGCATATAGATATTTTTTCTCCTTTTGCATTTGAAAATGCAATGGTACAGTAAATTCTACAAATATTAAATCTCAGTCTCTTGCACTACCAGGTTATATTGAAGGTGTCCCTGCCCATGGCAGGGGGGTGGAATGAGATGAGCTTTAAGGTCCTTCCAACCCAAACCATTCTGTGATTCTAAGTCAGACTGCTCAATAAATTAATATTTTCCTGGAAAGGCAATATAATTGTCTTGAAAGTGGTGTCTCAGATTACTACAATCCAATTTACGAGTACTCACATGCTTTACAAAATCCGTACAGTCACCTACTAGAGAGTTAGTGCACTTAAGTCCCTTCCCAGTCTCGTCCATTTTTCTCCTGTGAGATGATCTCTTTTCACAGGAACACCCCACTGTCTGCATTGTACAAATTTATTAATTCTATTTTAGCAAATACAAGGAATGAAACATTTATTTCTATTACCTTCAAGATCAAATAATAATTATTTTTGCTGCTTTTGCACTTTTACTTTGTTTCCATTTTTTAAAAATTTTGTAGACAGAATGGTATCTAGAAGTTTAGGATTTATTAGGTTTTTATATTATTAGCTACAATGTTTTTAATAATTTTATTAGCTGTGAATGTTGCTATATTTTCAACAATTTTTTCCTATTTTCCAAAGTTTCCTTGTGTGAATTCATTGCTTTCTTAAAAGTAATTAAGCAGGAAATGGATTAGTCCCATTTTAAGTGTGTAGAAGTGAAAAATTACTGGAAATATTTTGATATTTCTGTAATTGGAGATATCACAAATGTATCTTTCAAGAAAAACTTAAGTTTTCACAGTTGCAAGAGAAATTTATGTGTAAAAATTATACAAAGGTCTTTTTTTCTGCTTGCAAAATGCAAACATTTTAACAAAGTATTAATCTTGGAAAAAACACAATTTGCATATTTTTGCAAGGAGCAAGTGATGTACAAACATGACTATGAACAATATAATGGTATAATAGAATCATAGAATGTTTTGGGGTTGGAAGGGACCTTAAAAGATCATCCATTCCAACTCGCTTCCACCAGACCAGGTTGCTCCAAGGCCTGTCCAACCCTGAACACTTGTATGTTCTCATTGCTCCAGCAGAAGGCACCTTGCTCTTCTCTCTCATTTGGTTAGCAACAACAATCAGGAGTTTTGTTCTTAGAAATAGCAGAATCATTTATGATCCATTTCATGTTCAGACTTTCTTGCATCTGACAGTCCATCTCAAGGAACTGAAAAAATGTGCGTGCATGAAATAGAGGAGGTTTACAGAAATAATTTCTATCTTTGCTATTTCAAGGGGAAAAAACCCCTGTCTCTGTTGCCCTGAGTTTTGCAGTTCTTCGAAGTTTTCATTTTTCTGTAACAGTTTCTCACGCACTTTCTGTAAACATAGCCATGTTTTTCTAACTGTGTTCTATTGTTTGCATTCCTTTCTCCTGGGCGGAGATATTTGATGGATATTTCCTTTGACCAGTGTGGTTGAGGGGCGGCAAGTTCTCCCTCCAATCCACTGTGGTTTCTAAGAGGATATATAAAATAAAGTCTGGGGTCTGTGACCCCAGTTTTGCTCTGCTCTCTCCAACGCGTCTGCGTCTTTCTTTCGTGTCCAAGTGCGACATGTCTCATTCTGAAAAGAACAACAGATAATCTTTTTAAAGAGAACAGTTTGAACTACTGAAGAACTAATTCCACTGCAGCACTGTTACTGCATGAAAAGGTGTCAGTCAGACATTTGAAAGCACAGGAGATATTAGATTTAGTGGTGGACTATGAGCTGTCTTTCTCTTCTCCATTTTCCTTCTGACGGTATAAAAGATCTCAGACATTTTGTTTCACATATACAATCTTCAGCTAAATACGAGTGTATGAAATAAAAAATATTTTATGGATTAAAAGTTATAATTACATACCAAAATAATGAGTATATATGAACATAAGCTTTGGTAGGGTTTTGGGGTTTTTTTAGATGGATCAGAGGTTTTGCTTGTTGTTTTCAGAAACACGTTTCAAAGGAGATGGATGTTGTTTACTCTATATAAACTTTGTAAGAAAGCTTCATTAGTCAGGATCTTTCACAATTCAAAGATATTGAAGAACTGCAGCCATCTGTAGTTTAAGGTTGTAGGGCTTGATATTTGATATCATAATGCAACTGAGTGGCTTGGGCAAAACTGCATCAAAAACAAGGCAGGTTCACTCATAGAACTACATATTCTTCATTAACCACTGGAAAGGAGGGGGCAGCCAGGAAAAGTTGGGCTCTGCTCCCAGGAAACAAGGGACAGAATGGGAGGAAACAGTTTCACGTTGTTCCAGGGTAGGTTTAGACTGGATATTAGGGAAAATTTCTTCACAGAAAGGGTTGTAAAGCACTGGAACAAGCTGCCTGTGGAAGTGGTGGAGTCACAATAGATATAATAAGGATGTCCTGTGTGAGCTCCTTTTAAGAAAATGAGCCTGGAAGAACATTTCCATAAGTAACTGGTAAGGCCAATGTGTGATAAAAGTCAGACCATCTCAGAACAAATAGCTGGATCCCCACATCAAAGTCTGCTTGGCATGATACCCACACGGGGCCAGGACTATTCAGATTATCCGTAACAAATCTTCCCAGATTTTTTTATTAGCTTTATATTTCATTTTCTTCAAAAGCACAAGCAAGAGCTCTTGAATAATAACATTGTTTAGAGGCAAAACCCCAAGACAGATCATTACTCCTGGTATTCAATTCAATGTGTTTTAAGAGATTTGTTTTAGTTTTGTGATTAATTTGCATTTCTGGGTGCTTTGAGCTGTGAAAACCAGGTCGCTTTGTGGTGGCTTGGCTGATTGAATCAGTCTTGGTGCAATAAATGATGCAACTGAAGGATAGAATGACACTTTGAAGGACAAATCAAAGAAACTGTGAATGTTACCTTGAAAATTTGATAAAGCAGGGCCTGTTCATGAAGGAATGATGGGGTTGGAAAACATGCAAGGAGCAGTTTGAAATTGCCTAAGAGACTGTTCTTACAGTCTTAGGATTCTCCACCCTATGTTAAACAGCAGGAGAATGAAGGAGAAGCAGAACATTCACAATACCACTAAATCCTTGTTGTATTAAGGAAGAGATAAAATGAGAAAGGAAGAATTAAACTAAATATGAAAATGGTTTTCATAACTTGCAATATAATTATGTCCTTCTCTCAAACACATACAGTCTTCATATTTAATTCCCTACTAGAATTAATACTGATTCCTACTTAAAGTTAATGTGTCATATTCAAAGTGAAAAATATTCAATTTTAGGCTATCACAAATAAATAATATTCCATATATTTGTGGAAATGGCTAGATGGGTCATAGATGGATATGTCTTGGTTTTATTTTGGTTTTTTTAGTTGCTTTGTGTTGTTTTAATCAGACATAACCTAAACAGTTAAAAATATTTTTTTTAAAAGTATGCACATGGTAAAAAAATATGTATTTAAATAAGCATGAAATCAAAGAAAACATATAAACTAATTTGCTACACAGACATCTTGAAAAAAACCCTCTTGAAATACACAATATATTGAATACCAAGAATGTAAATATTTCTCATTTAACCAAGTTTAATGTATTCTTTTCTGTGCAAATATATATGCAAAACCACTTTGATATTTAATGAGAGAAGCTGTTCCTGTTGAAGACTATAAATATTTTTTTTCAGGTTCTCATTAAAACCAGACAAAACTGAATTAATTTGGGAAACTTTTTTAAGGGGGTAATCCTCACAGCTTTGCCTTGTCTTTGACACTGAAGTTTTAGTAATGGCAAAAATTGGGAAACTGGCAGTCTGCTCCTTGGCTGTTTCTTTTTGGTGCCACTTAAAGAATCCTTCATTCTTTGTATCCTGGTCACTGCTTCTTTCCTTAAAAGAGTTGAGGGGATGAACAGACTAAGAAATTAGGAGAATAATACTGACGTTTGGAGGTGGAACTTTCCTTTAGAGGCTGAAGAGAATAAAAAAGTATTCCCTGATTTCATCTTTTACTGGCATAATTGCTTTACAGGTGCTGCTGGTGACCTCATTATTTTGAGAAATTTGTTAATACAAGTGCCACTATTTATTCCAGGAAGCCATGGAACATCTCTAAAATGCAGAGATTTTACTCCTTCTTGTGCTATGAGCATGTTCTGAGATTTCTTAAAGTAAAACTGGCAGGAGTTAAACCTGGTTTTTTTAATATATATATATGTATGTATGTATATATGTGTGTGTTTAGTTTTTTGTGTGTGTTTAGTTTAAGGGGAATGGCTTTAAGGTGAAAGAAGGTAGATTTAGATGAGATATTAGGAAGAAATTATTTTGTGTGGGGGTGGGGAGGCCCTGGCACAGGTTGCCCGGAGAAGCTGTGGCTGCCCCATCCCTGGAAGTGTCCAAGGCCAGGTTGGACGGGGCTTAGAGCAACCTGGGATAGTGGAAGGTGTCCCTGCCCATGGCAGGGAGGTTAGAACTAATTGCTCTTTTAGGTCCCCTTTAATCCAAATCATTCTGTGATTCTGTAATACTTTTAAGCATAATTCTGAGTAACTTAAATATTGTATTTTTAAACCATTGAACTTTTTACTTACCAGTTCCTGGAGACATCATTTGTTTCTTTGGGGTTCCTTATTAAGTTTTGTAATCAACTCCCTGGAAGTCAATCCCCCCAAAATATAAGGGTATTGAAATAGTTGAATATTTCAATTATGATTAAAACCTTACTGTAGTGTGCCTAAACAAACTGCCATTTAAATAGCTGTGCTCTGAAGGATCATTTTTTAATCTTAAACATTTTCTCCCAAGTCACACAAATTTCAAGCTCTGTATGAGCAGGATGTGCTGCTGAAAACATTCCAAATGCCTTGTCATTAGCTTCAAAATGAAGGTGATTGCCCCCCTTATTTGGAAAAGAAGATAGAGAGGAAAATCATGTTTCAGGAGAGGGTGGCTGATTTAGATAGCCTGTGTGCCATTTATATATAACCTTTTTTTACAGAGATCTTGGAAAGTATTATCTCCATACTCCAGATCAAGGGGAATGTTTTGCTGTTTGGGAAGAAGACAGAACCAGCTAGGTCTATGCCCTAAACCCATAGGTCACACTTCTGAAGTCCACAGATTTAAAGTTCACAAGGATTCTGCTTTTGGCTGGGATAGAATTCATTTTCTTCCTAGCAGCCTGTATGGTGCTATGGTTTGGATTTGTGACCAAAACAATGTGGATCATTCAGGGATGTTTCCCCTATTTCTGGACAGTTTACACAGAGCCAAGACTTTTCCTGTTGCTCACCCCACCAGTGAGGAGTTGGGGGTGCACAAGGGTCTGGGAGGGGACATAACCAGGGCAACTGACCCCAACTGACCTGAGGGACGTTTCAGACCTTATGGCCTCATGCTCAGCAAGCTCTTTGCTTATGTATTTGTTTCATTTACTTATTAAACCGGGTTTCTCTCAGCCGCTGTGTTTTCTCAGTTTTACCCTTCCAATTCCTTCTCCCATTCTGCTGCAGGCAATGATCCAGGGCTGTGAGGGCCTTATCTGCCTGCTGGGTTAAACCACAACAGGTTACATGAAATCAATCCTTCTGAACTCTCCACACAACATCATGATTACCAAAGCCCTGATCTAAGTGAAGAGGCTGGATGTTGAGGCTGTGACTGCAGATTTGGGAGCTCACAACTAAAGGCCAATGCTCTTTTACATCCTTCTTCTCTTTGCCTGGAAGATCTACACCTTATCTTTTACCTACATGGTAAATACAGGTCCTTGTGCAATCCAGAGTTTTCATTTTGCAAATTTGTGCCCATCCTTTACTAAAGGAAAACAGGGACCTCCTGGGGGCAGCTTTTAATAAACTAAACACTTTACTTTCTAAATCAAACAATTAAAAAGCATGTATAATTTTTATTCCAAATATGGCAAAGTGCTACAGTTTTCTTCTTCCTTTGAAATTTAGTCAGGATTAGGCATGTTTGTATCAGTCTTGAGGAATTAATACAGGTCTTTTTCTGTGTCAATTCATTTTTACACCAAAGCTACAGGAATTCCTATTCTGGTTCCAAAAATCCATTTCCTTCTATACTGACATCAGCTCCAGTATGTACCACAGTTGAAGTAATGTTGGGTTTAAAGGTCAAAACTCAGACTTACCTGTGCTCCTGTAAAATGGAAAAAATGGTGAGAGACCTTCAGGATGGCTTAAAATAGAGAAAATTCCTCTAGCCTCCAGGCTTGCTTTCTAACTATGGGAATTAATAGTGAGTTACTGTTGGGTGTTAAGAACAGGTATTTAAATGCATGTTGGATTTTGTGTCAGTTTTAAACTTATGTCATGGTGGGAATTCATATCCAGGGACATGAATATCTGCAAGAGAAGCAATATGATAAAAAAGAAAAAAAAATGCTTCCTTTGCCTACTTTATTTTTGTCTATACATGGCTCAATGCTTACTTTATGAAGTTTTAGATACTGTAGAAATGTACAGCAACTAGACTTGGTATTTTACTATCTACTGTGAACTTGTTTATGTATTTCATGTCTTTATAAACCAGTGAGTTATGGGATATCTACAGGACACCATAACAAATGTCAGCAAAATAAATAATTATAATAGGACTTGCTCGGTAATCACTAATTGAGCAGTCGTATGTAGTGTGGATTTTTTAAAATTTCTGAGTTTATTTCAATTTTTTTTGTTTATTTACTTGGTTTATTTTATTGAATACTGTCCAATATCTCCACTTTCCTTCTGATTGTGGAGCTGCCTCTTAATGCTGTGTGTTTTTCTGCTTTGTTATGGCACTAACACTGCACATTCACTGGGACATTTAGTAAGGGGAGCGCTGCAGAGAGGTGACACCTTTGACTGCCATTATTCCCTTTCACTTGGCAAAAGAAGAGGAACAACTCTGAAAAGAATAGGAACAACATTGTCCCCTTGGAAATATTTAGCTTCTATAGAAGAAATAAAATGGATTATGTACTGACTGAATAGATTTTTGGTACTTTTCCTGTTCTTAACCAAAGATTTTTTTTTCCCTTCCTTCCAATTCCAACTTGACGTTTTAGAACTAAACTTTGTTCTTATTTCAGCAACCCCAGAGATGTAGAAAGGGGACAGGAAGCAGAGTTGCCTTGTTCTGCTTCTTTTCTCCCAGTAAAAATGAGATGGGATATTGATCCACTGTATTTTTGGTCATCTGACAGCTAAACCTAAATTAGAAATTAAGAATGTGGTCAGTGAGGAATTGTTACGTAACTTAGGCATTTCTGGTTCTTCTCTACATGCCCCAGTGATGATGCAAAAATTCTGGGTTTTCTCTTGAGATGTCCTAGGTAAGTTGAAGGCCATGAGCTTCTGCTGTGGCTTGACAGCCCATACTGGTGTTTTTGTCTTAGCAGTCCTTAAATAGTTTTGGAAAAAAAGGCTAGAATGATGTAATTTGAGATTTCTTTTCTGGTTTTTTTTTTTCGGAAAGAATGCAGAATTTGGTATTGTCTTTCAATACAGTGGTTCAGTCTTTCCTGGTCCAGACTCTCCTGAAATGCAGCAGGAGAAGCATCAGGCACAAGAGCACCTTGAGGCACAGGCCAAGCTGGCTTCAGGTTTAAGAGTCATTTAACTTTTTTTATCTTGCTTTAATGTGAATGTCAGTAGATGAGTCACCTTGAATCTTTATAGGTATTTAGGAGAAATGGGCACTGCTGACCTATTTCAAATGTCTCTGTTGGGATATGTGGTTTCTCTCCACAGGCACAGACGGTTTTCCTCTGAGGCCTCGTTTCATTTTTCCATGTCTTAACTTAATATGGTTATATTAACTTTCTTGTCTCTTGTTTTCTTCTCTTGCATAAGTAGACTGTACTATTTTCTGCTGTAGGGCCTGCTTCTCTATGTATTTTGCCTGTGTTTAAAACAAAGTTTTCTCTGTAATGTAAGCAAAGGAGATGAAGAACCTTCCTTTCTCTTGCAAGGTTAAAATAGTCCTGAACTTCATAAATCTCTGCTGTTGACTGTGCAGCAGATTTCCACAGTCCTTTCATGTCTGTTTTTTTTCAGATATCTTTCTGATATTATAGGGCTGTCTCACAATATGATCTCAAACTGAGAGATGTTAAAGGAAAAACCAGATGAGAGAAAAATTTCTCTCTTTAAAAAGAGGTACATGTATACCCAGATATATAAAAATGTCAAACATCTTGTTCCAGTGCGGAATATGTTTAAATACGTAATTATAATTATCTTTCTGAAGTGATGCCATTAGTTAAAAAAATCAGTGCTCTGAAATAATGTTTTTAGAGAGTACAATGTTCAGTTGGAAGTTGGTTCTCCTAGACAAGACCTTTACTCAACATCCATCATTCAAAGAAGATTTAAGGAAAGCAGGTGTATCTCTCATCTGCTCTGCTTTTATTAGAATTAATGAAGAGATACTTTTGTAAATTGTTCTACAAAAGCAGCCTAATTAAAAAGTGTGGGCATACACAGTATTTAAAATTACTCAATTCAAATTACCTTCATTTTTTGCTTTGCTGAAGTACAATAACTACTCTGGAAAAAAGACTATTTCAGTCTGTGATCTTAAGGTTGAGGGGCTGGGCTGGAAACAAGATCCCTGTTTTCCAGTGAAGCTGCACTGTTTTATTCAATACTATATTCAGGGGAAGGGAGGGATACTGTAAAAAAAGAAAATGACAAGTTTTTGTAGCCTCATGCACAGGGTCTTTGCTTGGTTGGATGGGAGGCTTTGAATGACTTCTTTCCGGTGTATTTCCTTAATGCAGAATATAAACATTGGTCTGTTGTATCTTAAAAAAAAAAAAAAAAAGGATTTTGTCACACACTTATCACAGCTGCCAGACTGATATTTACAGTCCTTTCCTGGCAATTCCCTGAGGCTGAGGTAAGGAGGGTGTCTTCAGCACTCTGGATGAACTCTGTGTTCCCTCACAGTTGCCCAGTGACACCACCCTGATGCCACAGCTCTGCTGGAGACTGGCAAACCAAACAGAACAGTCGGCCTTTGCCTGGCCTAGGAGGGAATGCCAGCGTTTGTATGAATGAGGCATCCCTCCGAAATCCTGGCTGGTGCCTAGGAGGTGGAGGAAAACATGTTTTCACAAGGAGATCTGTATTTAATATTTGTATTGACAGGTTTTATATGTCTCCCAGTCCAGGGAACTTGTGCCTAGACAGTTCCTCAGGGATCTGGAGTCAGTGCCAGATACCTGAAAGGTGCAATTTCATGCTTCAGGTGTTCAAATCTTTTTGTCTTTGTGGGCGCGGAGTCACTCCCTGGACTATGTAACCTTTGTAAAGCGGTATTAGCTGAGGAGAAGTTAAGATCCTTGTTCAAAAATGCACAACAAATTTCTGAAAGAGATGCAGAGAGAAGCCCCTTGTCCTGCATTCCAGCCACCATCTGTGACTGTTTCTCCGGCCCATTTATTGATCATGCATTTATTTGTTAGCTGCAGGCCAGCTGATAAGCTGAACACTTGGAAAGAAATACAACATAACCAAAAGAAAACAATGTACTCTGGAGACTTGCGGCTCTTACTTAAAAGGAGGGGAGATAAGAGAATCATGGTGGTGGTGCCACCTCCTAAAACCTGAGTTCCTGAGGCTTTTGAATATGTGGTTCTACAATTCTTCCTGTAGCTTCTCTGTAGCTTTCAGCCTCATAATCGCTGTCTTTGTTCCACAAGCTTTTCTTTTTAGGATGAGTGTTGCCTTTTATTGATGGCTACATGGAGAAGGATAAACTCAGGATCTGGTCCTTAGAGCTGCTCCCTCAGGTTGCCGAGTAACAGGAGAGGGAAGATGGTTTGTTTTCCAGGGAGGGCAGGAAAGGTCGAAGTGCTTGTGTGAAAGGATCACAGGTGAGGATTTGGATGTGCATGTTTAAAGAAAAAATAATTAGCAAAAGGGAACGCTGAGAATACACAAGAAACTGACCTTAAAAATAGAGTACAAAATAGCTCCTTTTGCGTTCCTTATGGTGATTCACCTGAACTTCAGTAAGGAGAAACATTTTCCACATCAAAGGAAACAACAAGAGGAAATGAGTATCACAGAGAAACAGTGAACAATCAAAGGGCTTTCACCACAAGAAAGAATTTCAAAACAAACGTTCTTGGGGTGTTTTGGAAGGAATTTTTATATTGACAGATGGTGATAGGACAAGGAGGAATGATTTTAAACTAAAAGAGAGATTTAGATTAGCTGTTAGGAAGAAATTCTTTACTCAGAGGGTGCTGAGGCACTGGAACAGGTTGCCCAGAGAAGATGTGGATGCCCATCCCTAAACAACCTGGTCTAGTGGAAGGTCCCTGATCATGGCAGGGGTGTTGAAACAAGAGGATCTTTAAGGTCCCTTCCAACCCAAAGCATTCTATGATTTTGTGAATTTCTATATTTATTTGTCCCCCATCACCTTGGAGTTTTCCCTGTTAATTTCTAAAGCTTAGGCACTTTCTTTTTCAAAAGTTTATTTCATGCTACATATTTTCACAATAATTTTGCATCTATTGTAATTAAGTCTTTATTGATTTGACACAAGCCAACAACTGCATTTTCTTCTGGAAGTCAGCTGAAAAAATTATTTAATCTACAAAATATGTACAATACATTTGTGGGTGCAGCTGGCATGTAATAAACTCTGTTATCGTTTTTCAACCTCTTCAAACACAGTATCTATCACATATTGATATTTGCAGCCAGATCTTCTAATTGGTAGGCTGCATATAAAGTCTTTGCAGTACAATGAACTAAACACCAGCTACACTTAGATGCATTTTAAATAGGGTTTTGTATTAAGATAATTCTTTGATGTGGAAATTATGTTTCATTTGAAATTCATCCTCTTAACCTCTTCTGAACAGCATTATATTTTATTGAAATAGGATCCTTAGTGCAGTACAGAGGTGTAGAGAGTCCAAGAACCTTTCCAAAACTATTGAACTTCAGGTACAGGATTGAACATTTGTCTGAAATGTTTATCTGGGCCCAGGGATGCCACAGAATCATTTCATCACTTAACATCTATGATTTGGTCCTCTTCAAAGGTATGAAATATCATTTATTTAGTCTATGCTGAATTTTGGATGCCCTGTTTTAATTTCCAAATTTGCTAAAATACGGCATAGTCTTATTATTATTTTCTATTCATACTGTTTGCAAATACTTTCCTTCTTTTCCAATTATATTTATTCATTCTAACAGCAAACCCACCAACATTTCAAGGCAATCTAGACAGGATGGCTGCACAGTACAACAAAAGGAAAATGACAGTAGTGAAATTGCTTTACTTGCAGAAGGAAAGGCTTCTGGATTCTAAGTTATTAACCTAACATCACTTATCACTGTGGAAACAGTGAAAGAAGAATTTCTGCCTCCTCCATATTCTCCTTGTCCCACCCTCCTTTGCAGAATGAGTCTTCCTTTTCAGGCTCTGTACCTGAATGCTTCTGCTAATAGAATAATCAGTTTCATAGACTTTGTTGATTAAGTTAAATACTTATAAATATTTATAATACTTTGCTTAATATCCAGAGATTAAAAAAAGAGAAAATTAATGGTAAACTCCTTCCTATAGTTTTTTTTTTTCCCATTATCCATCTGGTAATGGGGAGGTTTAGAAGTAGTTGTCATAGTAACAGGGCAACATAACTTTTGGAATCTGCAACTCCTGTATTATAATAATGGAATAATTTTCACAGCCTTGGATTTTTCTTTTCCAGGTTGTGCTTGAACCAAATCTCATGCTGGCAAGATGCAAGGTGCATTGTGGGTTTGTTCTCTTTTATTTGGTTGATGCTTTTCCCCCAAGGTTTTTAAGAGGTTCACAGACAGAAACAGAACATTTAATTCAGATCCCTGAAACAGGAATTATTGCTCCACAGACAGCTCCTACCTTTAACTGTGTGTGTGTCACCAAGGTACCAAGGATCCCTTCCCATTCCGTGCTCAGCACCTCTGTTGCTGAGTAGGAAACCACCTACACACAGTGGGAAATGCCAAGGAAAAGGATGTGTTTGAGCTCCCACCCCTCCTGAGGCCACAGATCCATACATGCAAAGCTGCATTCATCCCTGAGAATGGCAGGTATTTAGCAGAAGGAGCAAAGTTAAGAGTTAAGCCTGTCTAGGCCCCTTGGAGAGTCAAGAAAGTACTTACAGAGAATAAATTCAGGCTGTGTCTATGCTCAGACACCTGCAGACCTGCTGCTTCTCCTCAGTGCTTTTACTGCTGGCAAGGAGAGCTCTGGGGGAACCTGACTGCAGGGAGCTCCTGGGTTAGGGGGAGGAAACCCAGAGCACATTGGATTCCCCTGAGAGAGGCTGCCTAAATCAGGAAAGCACATTTTTTCACTTTTTTGTGTATTTGTCTGCCTAATCAGAAAGCTATTGGGGAAGGCAGTTCTTATAAACAGAGCAACACAAATATGGGAAGAAGTCAGGCTCCATGAATGACTGTGTTGGGAATTCAGCTAGGAGCAGAAATCCTTCCTGCTTGGAGTATCTTTGGCTGTTGGCTGTGAACCAAGAGCATAGTCCCAGCTGCAGTTCTGCTCCCTCATAGCTGTGTGCCCAAGCTGCTGCTGACACCAGCTTTGCTGTTGGAGACCCCAGGTTTGCTCTTGGGTGCTGCTCTTGCAGCTTTGTAGCATCAACATGCCTGTGGTCCTCTCCAGTGTCACACAGGAGTCACCTGCCATCCATTCTGCTGAAGTCCAGCATCCCTCCTATTATGGCAAAAAGGGCAGAGAGTGTTGTCCAACAACATTTTGTAGTTGCCCATTAAAATGAGTAGAATGCTGGGAGTGAGAGCTTAGAACTGGGTAGACTTTAGACCTACGATTTGAGAGTCTGAAAAGGGTGAAATCACTTAGTGGTTCTCTCCTTGTCTTTAATATTCTCAGTGTGACCATGGGTTGAATCCTGTCATCCCAATATTCTTGTGTTCTTACTTCTAGGTGCCTCTAAGTGCTGAGTTTCCAAACTGTGCTCCCTGCAGCACCTGTGACACACAGTTACCTCACAGGGCTGCAGACATTCCTTTTAAACAGGAAGTCTATATACAAACTGTTGAATAAAAGGGATAAACCCCAGTCACTCTGGATTAATGAGATGATAGAAAGCTACTGCATCACAAATGTAACTATAGACTGTGTCTAAGTTTTGTGGTTGTTCCCAGTACTTAAGTAAAACTGCTCCACATTAATAGGATCCCTGTGGATTTGACTTCTCAGAGTCCTTTTAGCAAGTCAGTTCTAAAGAATTTAGATCAGGAGTGAATGCTAGTCACTAGGGAGGGCAACCAATAAAATGAAAGACTTTTTTTCAAAAATTGTTTGTCCACAGTGCATATACCCCGATGCCTTTTTTATTTTTTAATACCTTTTCCCCCTCCTCTTTGCAGTTTGGTTTGTATTCACTGTGCAAGGCAACAGAGATGAAAATCATTCCTTATATAAGCACTGAGCAAAATAAGAAGTATGAAGGTACAGAAGTCAACACATCCAACATGTATCACAAATACTAAACAAGGGTTAGAACAAACCTAGAAACTCCAGGGCTGTGCTTTGGAGTGCTGCAGCTATATGCTGTATGTAGTTGTACTTCCATAGGGAATCCTGGACCTCTTCTGAATGAACCACAGCATCCAAATGCAGCAGGAAGCCACGTAGGAACCTGGGTCTAAGTGAAAAGAAGCAAAAATTGGTTTCATGTCAACTGCTAAGTCCAGTTATTCCTTGCAGCACGCAGAGATAGATTATTTGGGCACTCCAGAGCTGGAACTCCTGAACTGTTTATTTCAACTCATTGCCCTGATCAGGACAGGCCTGTGCATTCTTTTAATTACAAACACAGATCAGCTTTCCAGGAAGGTCATCGTAAGGCCATAATTAGCTCATTAAGGAAATGTTTCTACTATCTGACCAGGCTTTTAGTTCAGTATTGCCATTACCTCTTTTAATAGCTAAATGGAAAGATAAAATTATCAGCTGGTATCTGTCAGGGAAATGCTGCCTACAATCAACAAAACTGTGCAGAGTTACAATTAATTATGGTCTGGCCTCTTAGCTGCACTTTTTTCTTACATTGTCATCCTTCTTGTGTGTTTATTTTGTTGGAAATTTTTAAGATTCACCCTGTCATGCAGGAGAGACATTGAGAAGAGATATATTCATGCTGTGGCTAAGTAAAGCACACTTTACTAGAGTGGGAGAGAAACATAATTAGAAGACGAGATGATACTGAGGACCAAGGATGAGAGCTGCATCTATGTGTTGGTTTGTGCTACATGCTGAGATCACAGAATGATTTGGGTTGGAAGGGACCTGAAAAGCCATCTCATTAACCCCCTGCCATGTACGGGGACACCTTCCACTAGATCAGATTGCTCAAAATGTCATCCAACCTGGCCTTGGACACTTCCAGGATGGAGGGAGCATCCCCAGCTTCTCTGGGCAACCTGTGCCAGAGCCTCACTGCCCTCACAGTAAAGCATTTCTTACTAAGAACTAATCTAAATCTAGATCAAAGGCTTTGATTTCTACCTCTGCTTCATGCCACCTGAGAGGCAGGACATTGTTTTATTCCACTATGTGACTCAGAACCATTTTTTCTTTTTTATTCATCAGATAATAAGTCAGAGCTTGATTTAGAGATAAATTACAGACTCTGTCTGATTTTGATGGATTCCAATGCCCCCCGAGAATTTATGCTGCAGCTGGTGTGCACTGGTTTCCCAGACACTTAGGCAGTGAGCCAGGAAATGTGGGATATCATGTATTAGGGCATTTAGATATTGGGAAAACTTAAAATCTTGTATGGATCAGGACTTTATTGCTTTTATTGCAGATTTGGTCCCAAACAGCATAATACACAAAACCTAGGTAAACAACAACTTTTTCCCCCTTTATAGCTATGAAGTAGAGACAGAGGAAAACACAGGAATGGTCCTAGTGAATAAAGCCAAAAGTTCATTCATTCCACTACCTTATTTCTCACAATGACCAGTAAGATTAATTCAGGGCTAAAACACTTAGAATTAGATGTCTAAACACAAAGAGACTCAATTCATAGGTCCTAGCTGACCTGCACAGATATGTCACAGGATCTGAAGAGCCCCTGTGCCCTCCTGAAGGGTCAACAGAAGGCAGCCAGTACTCACAGGACATCTAAGACAGCACTAACCTGTGTTTAGGTGACTGAATCACACCCTCCAGGGTTTAGAGAGTTGTTTAGCTTATCCAGTGAAGTGCCTACAATGTGGGAGCCAAATCCCCCTCCACAATTTTTCCCTCAGGACTGGGCACTGGAATGGTCTGCCCACGGAGGTGGTGGAGTCACCATCCCTTAAGGTATTTAAAAAAAGATTAGATATGGCACTCAGTGCCATGGTTTAGTTGATGAGGAGGGGTTAGGCTGTGGGTTGGACCTGGTGATCTCAAAGGTCTCTTCCAACCTGGTTTATTCTGTGGTTCTGTGATTTCAGTGATGACTGCGCTGGTGCTGCACCTGATGGATGTGCACACACAAATGTCAGCATCTACATCTTAGTGTCTTCATTGGCAAGCCTAGTCCCATTCTGGAAATATTTTAGAAGCAAAAAAGCTTATACCCAAGGATATTCTGAACAAAATACCCCTCTGCAAGGACTCTCAGATTTTGGCAATCTGTAGGCTTGGGTTTTCTGAAACAGATGTTGAATCCAAATATTCATGCCTAATAGGTCCTGGAGGACCTTCTTTCCTGGTATTTTTCTATTCTTTTTTAAACATTAATCTATATTTTTGGCCTCTGTACCATTCTGTGGCAATTATTTCTACATTTTTAGTGTTAATTTATTTAAAACCTGCTGTTTGTTAATGCCTTTGGGCACTCATCTGTGTAAATGAATTAGTATTTCCCTATTCATTTTCTTTCATGTTGTTCACAGTTTTATAAACTTCTGCTTAAGTCTCTTTTTTATTTTTTGTTAGACTGAGGCATCCTAATCTATTAATTTCTTATCTTGGAAAGCACCATATACCTCCAGCCATTTTACTGCCTTTTCTGTATCTTATTTAGACCACCCTGGTATGACATGTAAAACATGCATAAATCATTGTCTGAACTCCTGAAAATCACTTCTGAGAGGTCTGTGTTTCATGTAGGGGGGCTTTGCCACCTCAGTAAAGACTTTAGGGAACAGGTACCTCCAAATTCATCACTGCAGATGATTCCCTTTCTATTCCTGGCCCCAAACAACTGATTTAGACTGTGGAGAAAATGGACCAGACATCATTAAGTTGTCACTGCTTCCCTGACAATGTGGCCATAGCTACATTCTTTTCTCACTTATATTATTTGAAAACAAGAAGAAAAAGAACCCAAACCAAACCATACAAAACAAAAAAGCAGAGTAAAGAAGGTGCACAGGCCTCTGGAGAGGTGTTTCAAACAGGTCAAAAAGGGGTTAAGGAAAATGTCCCACTGGCTCTGTTAGCCAGGAGCTGTGCTTAGTGAGCCAGAGAATCTCAGAGCACGTGTGCCCATGGCACAAAAGTAAGAACCAAATAATCAATTGGGTGCTTTATCAGCACAGTATTCAATTAAATTTCAATTAAGAAGGAAAATAATGCAGCAGTCATTATCTAAGCTGTGGTCAGGTCCTTACACCAAATGTCAAGATACCCTTGTCAATTTGCAAAGAGTTCAGATAAGGATTAAAATTCTCCAGACTGCACAGGAGGCCACTGTGAGCATTCCTAATGGTGTCTCTGTCCTAGCCTTGGAAACACTTCCAGTTTCTTGTTTACCAAAGTTAATGCCTCTCTTTTCAAAGATAGTTCAATTAAGCCTTTTTGAATAGAAAGTAAAAAAAAAAAAAAAAAAAAAAAAAAAAAAAAAAAAAAAAAAAGAGACATTATCAGGAATATGTGATTGCAGAACCAGAATAATTCTGCATTTAGCATGCTAAAAATCACATTATTTCTCAATGAAAATTGTTTTGAGACATAAGAAGATGCCAGCTTGATAGCAAGCACCTCCAACCCAACATCCCCATTTTATTTCCCACTCCAACAACCAAGCTCTACAGGAGCAATATATCTCTATTTCTTGGCTTGCCCTTCTTTGCTGCATAAGGCATAAGAAAAAGACAAACAGCAGGTAAGTGATGTTTTGTTTGATTTAGGATTAGAATGAAGGGATTCCTGAATCCCAGGCTCGGATAACTGACTTGTACCTCTCAAGGTAGAGTGCTATTTTACAAAAGGACCATTTTGACTAACATTGTCTTCATTAGTGACTGTACTAGCCCCATCAGAGCAGAAGTTAAAAATTGATTCCGTTTATGACAAACAGCACATAGATTCATGGACATATTACATCTGTACTGTATGTAAAAATGAAACAGATAAGAGATATTCCAGTCACTGGATAAATAAGCAACAGAAATATAACAGATTTTTATCCCAGACTCATAGATGGAGTCTATTTGGCTTTCCATCAGGCAGCACAGCTTCTGGCCTTTGGCAGATTTTGGCCTCTCATATCCTTCTGTTTGAAGTACCACAGCTTGTGGCAGCCCTTGGAGTGCATAGATGTGAGCTTTCATTGCCTGTGCTACTTCCTCAATTGTAATGTATTTTAAAATCCATTTCATCTTACTTTCTCAAACCCTTCCTTAACAAAAATGAAGGAAACAAACGTGAGTCAAGTGTGCTTTTTCTATGAGTAGCAGCATGCTGTTATTCCTGTACTGAGAACTGTGCCCGTACACACTTTAAAAAAATTGCTCTGTTACATGTGTTTTTCTTGACAATGGTGCTTTTTGAATCATTCCCCTGTTGAGAGTTGGAAGGATACCACAGCTACTTGGTTTTTTTTGTGTTGGCTTTTCTTCTTGCATATCCGCTGTAACCAGACTAGATATGCATTTCTCTTTTTCTTGTTCTTACTTTTCATGGCTGTCACTACCTTTTTCCTTGCTAAGGGACATCTCTCTCCCCAGCTGAATTTTCTTTTCCTTCATCACTTTCCTTGTGTGATTACAATCCACTGATGTCTTTGGCCTTTTGTCCTGTGTCAGCAAACCAGGACATATTAGAGGCTGTTAAATAGACAGAATTTAAGCCCAGGATTAAAGTGTGTTTTGATATGTGCCATTTTTCTGTTCCAAGTGGATAGTGATTTACTGATTTATAGTTTTTATTCACTAGAAAATCAGTCCCTTTTTTATACCTGTAGGTAAAAACTCTTGGCTGCCTACTGAGCTTTGGATGTTTTGCTGCCAAATTTGATCCCCACCCCACAATTTTCTCCAGGAACAGAGAGGGTGCTGTGTCTCACTGAAGCTACAGGAGTAAATCTAGAAAGACTCACACGGCTTCAGGGACAGTTACTTCCATAGTTTTGGGGAGCACCATTATTTTGAACCAAGCACAGAGGCCAGAGCAGTTATTGCATCACATGGTGGAGGAGGAATCCCGCTTGAAGGAGTAAGATTTTACCCTCCAGAACACAGACACTGCTATTGGCAGTGCAGGCTGACTCCTTGGGGAGCTGCTTTCCACTGCACTACAGCTGGGGATATATTGGTTTTTAATTACTACTTTGCTTTAGCCTGTGTCCCAATGCAAAATGCAAATTGGTGTTGACTAACACCACCTGGGAGGTAAATTAAGCTAAAAGAATAGAATAGAAATACAATCAAATCTACCAGTTCATATCTATATATTGCAATAATTTTCGTGGAAGAATAAAAAGAAACAAGTTCCACTTTTTTTTCTAATTTGGAATTACATTTTCATTCTGTGGAATAACTCAAACTATCTGAAAAATAGCTGCAAAAATAACTTTTTTCTTTAATAAATTTTTACTGTGTTTGCAAGCAAAGAACAAACCCAGAGATTTGCCCTGCATATGTAAAAGTTTCACTCTGGGCCTGGGAAATGCCAGAGGGTAAAGAGATCTCTATGTGAGACCACAGCTAGAGAGGGAACATGCCTTCTTTCTTCCCTGGAAAGCATCTGTCCTGTTCAAAGCAGTGGGATTTTCCCCTAGGAATATCTGTGTGGGATCAGATCATCTCTCAATAGCTCAGGACCTTGTCTTTGACCATGGCCCATAGCGGATGCTTAAAAAAGACTGAAAAACCAGAACACATGCAGTAATACTTTTCCAGAACATGTTCCCAAGATTCAGGCATCTGAATCTCAGGGATTTTGTGACCCAGAAGAGCTGTCTCAACCAGACACAGATTTTTCTGGCATTGATGAGTCCATTAACTTCCTAAGTCTCTGTGGCTTTTTCATATCACCAAAACTCTGTGACAAGAAATTCCACAGGATGACAAAAATGACATGTTACCTTTTTTCATTTTCAGCCAGTCAGTTTCTCATCTCACTACACAAACCTGCCTTAGTTATAGGGAAAAAATAGACATTTTTTCCCGCTGATTTTTTTACATCCTTCCATTGACACAACAGACTGAGCCTCAGAAACAATGTATAAAACCAGCTGTGTGGAACAGCAGCACTTTGCTTATCATTGCTTACACCTCATTTAATAAATTTATAATTTTTGAGTCTTATGAGCCATGGATTAAACATAATTAGATGAGTGTGAAAATGGGGATGTTTGTAGAGCTTAGAGTGGGAGAAGAGAAAGTGAACTGGTGATATAGAAGGGAAGAAAGAGAAGAGTGAGAGGGTGCTGTGATTTAACATCACTCAGCAACCAAGCCGCACACAGCCCCTTGCTCAGTTTCCCACCAGAGGGATCAGGGAGAGAATCAGAAGGGTAAAAGCTGCAAAATTCTTGGGTTGGGAAAAAGACAGTTTAATAGGGAAAGCAAAAGCTGTGCACATAAGCAAAGTAAAACAAGAATTAATTCACCCTTTCCCATGGGAAGGCAGGTGTTCAGCCATCCCCAGGAGAGCAGGGCCCCATCACACATGGGGGTGACTTGGGGAGACAAACACCATCACTCTAAATGTTTCCCCTTTCCTCCCTCTTCCCCCCACTTCATATCCTGAGCATGATGCCATATGGTCTGGAACATCCCTTTAGTCTGTTGGGGGTCACCTTTCCTGGTTGTTTCCCCTTCCAGCCCCCCAGACATCCCCAGTCCTTCCCCAGCCTGGCTGTACGAGGAGCAGAAAAGGCCTTGGCTCTGTGTGAGCCCGGCTCAGCAACAACAAAAACATCTCTGTATCATCAACCCTGCATTCAGCACAAATCCAAAACACAGCTCCATACCAGCCACTAGGATGAAAATTACCTCTACCCCAGCCAAAACCAGCACAGAGTGGAAAGAAAAAGGAATGAAACCTAGAAAACACATTTTGCAATTGTGCTGTTCAGCACAGAGGAGAGCTGGCCCAAAACTCCAGCCTTGAACTCCCTGAACTTTGCCTTCCTGTATTGTCAAACACATGTGGCTTCAAACTTGGTGGTTCAGGCTCCCATTTGTTGCTAATGACATTTGGCACAAAAATTATCCCCATCTTCCAAGGATCCTGATGGTCTTTTCTAATGGCAATTGTTCTGGATGCTTCCCCTGCAGGGTGGGTGTGACAGAACCTCATCTATAATCAGGCAGTTCATTGTGACTTGCTTGACTTTGCTCAGCAGGACAACATGGGAGCCCAGAACAGCTCCTGTAAACCTTGTTCCCCTTGGCCTCTCACAGCTGCTGTGGGGAAGAAGCAACAGCACTAAGGCAAGTTGGGAGTGGATGCATAAAAACCATCTTCCATCTTTCCCCCAGACAGCAATGAAAGAGCTCCAGGATATTTCAAAACCTCTGACAACCATACCCACCCCTGTGGGGCGACACTCATCCCCTTGGCTCTGGCCCCCCACTTCAAAAACGTTTTCTTTGTGTGAAATATAAGCAAGCCTTCTCTCATCCTTCTCAAGGTCTTTTTTTCTGCAGCTGCAGAAAGCTAAACTGTGCACAAGTGGGAGAGGGTACATGAACTGGGGGTTCCTTGTGGCAATAATTAGCCAACAAGCAGAATTTCTTGGGTGGTCTCTGCCCCGATGGTCACTGGTGTGAGTACATAATGAGATGTGACTGTCACAGGCCTAAGGCAAACATCTGAAACTAAAAAGCAGACTGCAGAGACCAGCTGGAATCACAGCCTACAAACTGCTATTGAATCTCTTTCCGTTTTTTTATCATGTAGGAATGTGGGGCTCTTTTTCATCGTCTTCCCTTTTTTTTAGCGGGACAGAGTACATTGTTTGTAATTGACTTGATATCTCCCACAGACACAGAATGACCCCAGTCTCTAACCCTGAAAGCATTTTTCAAGAACAACTTTCAGGAACATATGTTAGAAATTCAGAGGTACTCTGAAGGAAGCAAGTGAGAGGAAAAGAGTTCAGAAAATAGAAGCAGATTCTAGTAGTACTATAGTAACACATTTAATTTTTCATTTTCTCATGTGTATGTGATTTTTTGTTTGTTTGATTGTTTTTTTTAATGCTGAGAGATTCCACAGACAACCAAAAGAAGTGAGTACTATTCTTAACAGCTGCCGTGTCCTGAGTATTTTTGAAGGTCAGGTGGTCATTTAGTTGTTTAAATATAAGCTTAGAGATACAGCTCAGCATGATAAAAACACACCGCAGAACCTTATGTTTTGTGGCTCTTTTCAAGATAGATCCCTACTTAAAATTATCATGTGGTATTAATATTTATCCATACACATGAATTATTTATGCTTTTGATTTGTCCTTTCTGCCCTTCCAGCCTCCTCTCAGTCATGGAGACCACTGACCTAGAACATCACCTCATTGTCACCAGTGTGCTCCTGTTGTAGAGCATTGGAGAGCCAAAAATATGGTTTCACACTTTATGGGAAGGGAGGAAAGAAGTCTAAGAATAATTGAAACTGTGTATGTAATTAGCCACATGTACACTTTTGTTGAGATTATGGAAGAAGGTAAACCCAAAGTTATTCTGTATTTCTTGCCTCTTGGAGTGGTTGTCTGCACAACTGTGAACACCCTGATTTTCCTGAACCATTTTTAGAGTGATGTGTGGGAACTTGTCTATGCCTTCCTTCTAAAGGATGAGGAGAGATTTTTGACTGTAAATGCAAACCAGTCCTTTATTCCCTCTTCTTGCACACACACACACTTATTTATATGGACTTGATGACTGGAGGGAAAGCTTTCTTAGACACGGAAATATAGGATATAAGAAATATAGAAATAGGACAAATATAGGATAAATAAAGAATATAGGATAGAATGTAGGAAGGGATATGCAGCCATGTCTAGCTTCCTACCATCCTAGAAGCCTGTTTAATAGTGCTATGTGAAGCAGCTGAAAGTGAAGAGCTCAGCTTGAGGCCCAGAGTGTGTTTCTTAAAATCCAGAGATTCAGTAGGAATATTCCACATGACATTTCTCTTTCATCTCCATCATTCTCTCCTCTGCCACACAGACAGACCATTATCTGTCTCCTCAGGCAATATAACAAGCCAGGTGCCACGAGGACAAAAAGCCTTCAAACCTTAAAGCCTACAATTTGCCTGAGGAAGACAGAACGAGCAGAAAAGGTCAAACACTTGGTCCTGACGTCCCTTTGGCTTTAGTGATCTTCTAGGCAATTGTAATATATTGCCAAGCACAAAAGTGCCTTAGGACCCAGTCCTCAGAGACTGAATGCTTTGGGCACAGCCTCTCCTTTTCTAGTGCTTTGAAAGGCTGGCAACAAAGCTCAGGTCAGGTAGAAGAAATCACGCTGCAGAAATATTTCTCACCTGGATAAATCATTCTTTTCTCCCTGTGTGACTCTTTTTTTTTTTGCAACGAAACAGTCTCACAGCACTTTTCCCATCTGTGCCATGGAAATCTCTTCTGACCTTGCTGAGCAGCCGAGCCATCCATCATGTCAGAGCTGGGCTACCTGCAAGGAGAGCGCTGGGGACTGTCACCTCCCCTCCCTGCCTCAGTGACTGCAGGAACACAGCCCAGCCTCAGCCTCAGCTCTCCCCCTGACAGATACATTCCCTTCCTTGCTAGTCCTTGGGCTTTTCCCATCACTTTCTTCCGATTTGTTTTGCATGGTTCAGCGGGAAAGTGAAAACAGGCACACACGCAAGGTCTTACTTACCTTTAGGTGAATATCTGTAGCATCAATCTTGGTAGCAGAGGAAATCTCAATTCCATCACCTCTGTCTTTTTCTTGTTGTACTAGAGCACATGTTCACATTTCAGACCTAAAGAGCAGCTGATTTGCTCTTTCCTACAAACTTTGCCTCACCAGAATATTTCACATCAACTTTAACTGTCAGGCAACAAAAAGGAATGGGTACAAGATGACGGCTTAATCCTGCATCTGTTGAAGTCTATGGTCACCTTTTCTTTAGATCAAGATCTAAATCCTTATTCCTAAAAGCAGTTTTGACACTTAATCCTTGGAGAAAAAAAATAAGGGAGCAAGTCAAATACAATAAAACTCTGTCATCTTTTTATTTGAAGGACACATCAACCTGAAAGCAAAAGCTCTGCTTGACCTATGCAGTGGCTTTCCAAAGAAACTGTGAGAGTGGGGAGTAGGGAAGTAGGATGACTCCACTGTGTTGGAAAGTTCAACCTGAGGCTGAACAGAAGTGAGAAATATACCAAGTTTCAGAGAAAATGCAGCAAAGGCAGAGGGGTGACCTAACAGTCCCCTTTCTCCTGGTGTCGTCATAATGGCTGTAATGGGTTTTTTTTTGGTTGCAATGAGTAAAGGCCTGTTCTTCTGGTCTTGTAGAATGGCTCTTTAGCCCACCTGTTTCAGGTAACACTCTCACCATGGATGTGGCCTACACAAAACCTGCAGCTCGTACAGCAGATGGCTTCACAGCAGTGCTTGCTGCAGGATGTTCCTATTGAAGAAACCATTAAAAAAAAAAAAAAGAAAAAAAGTATTTCACATTAGAACAAGTAAAAACTGTCTTTTACAGATCATTGCTAGGACAGGCTGGCAATGTTCCTTGCCCATCTAACCTTTAGTTCCATTCAGTGTGCAAGGTCAGCTTCCTTTGTGCCTGCTGAGTTTGGCAGAAATTTTGCATGAATACAGATGTCTTCAGAAAGGGAGCTTGTTGGCAGGATCAGGACCTTTTGAATAATTCTGAAACGACAACACAGCTGGAATGAAGAGCTTGACACGTGTTCTCTGTCTATGGGCGGGTCACTGATTGCTTTTGGTTTTCAACAGAAAACAAAAACGTCTGAGGTCATTCCCCACATCCCTCTCCCTACAAAATGCCATGCCATCCTTGCTCAAAACCGGTAGATATCCTAGTATTTTTCTTCACATGTTAATATAAAAATTTTTCTACCTTTCTTCTATAACTACTTTTATAAATAGATAGCAAGATGACTTCCAGATTTCAAAGTTTCTAGGAAAAATAAAACCCATGAACACTAAAGATTGAAAAGCACAGAAATTATAAGGAGCTTCCTACTTTTTAAAAACTACATCAATAAATGCTGTCCTTCCAAGTTTTTTGCTGCCTCTTTTTAGCATTGCAATACTTAAGATAAACAGATAACCCGGGAACAGCTCAGGTCAGCAGTGAGGGAACTGGCCTTGCCTGAGGGGAGAGTTCACCAATCTCTCAAGGCTGGCACTCAGACTAGAAGTCATATCATTTAATAAAATTTATATTTGGAAGGTGCCTGCCGTTGCCTATTGGAATTAGATGATCTTTAAGGTCTCTTTCAAACCAAACTCTTCTGTGACTCTCCGATTCTGTGATATATAAAAGTAATGTTTTTGCTCAAAGATAGTAATTTAAATCCTCATCCCAACTATTATAGGCTTTCATCTCAGTTAGGTTGAACTGTCTTCTGCAAATGTGTGTTGCTGTCCTTTGACTACAGCCAGTGTCTAAACAACCTGCTCATGCCAGGCACTCTCATTTGTGTGGATAAATTATTTCTGTCCACAGGCTGTGACTGCACTGTAGAGTAACATAAAAATAATAACATAGCTTCAAACAAGTGGGTTTTAGCAGTGTCATTTTAACTAATTACACTTCCTGGAAAGAAAAAGTAAAGATTTTGGCTTTTTCACAAAAGTTCATGAATGCTTTATATCGGTGTACATATTGCCCTTTAATATATGATATTTTCTTTCAGAACAGGAAAAAAAAGAAGAGGCAGTTAACCTCTCCTGTGGCATAACCAAAGTAAAAGGCAGTGTTTAAGGAGAGTATTTAGGGGGGCTGTGTACTCATATATACAGGGATCAACTTCTTGTTTTGCATTTGTGCTGTGTGTGAAACATTGGATTCTTAGTCTACCACTCATTCCAGGTAGTATTATGGTAACAATATATACTCAGTGTTTCTCCCTATAAAAATAATGTAATATAGTTCATGGAAATGAGACTCTGTCTGAATAGATAAACACGTCAGGTTTGTTACCATCTCCAGTGCTGGATATGTGAAACCAGGGGTGTAATTTATTTCTACCTTAGTTTTGATTTTATTCTATTTTTTTTTCCTGCTGGAAATTGACTTTAGGTCTCTGCTAGAAAAAAATATTATTCAAATCTGATTCAGAGAATCTTAAAATTTGGAAGAAACAGTCTAATAATAAGAGTTTATTATATGTGGTTTCCTGCAGTATCGCTGAGGACTTTTCTAAAAAACACAATTAGAACCAGGCCCGTAGCCAAGTGCCAGAAGCCTCTTTTCTGTTTGCCCATCTCAGAAGTGACTCATCTGCCAGCCCAGCCCAGGAGTGTGTGCTAAAACACAGCTCCTCCATTATTCACATGACATCAGCTGGGGACGTTCAGCTTTGCTAACAAAGGAGGTGGCAAATGTCTCTCCCTTTCCCATTAAAATCCTCACCTCCTACAATTGCCTCAGTGTGTGTGAGTAGATATAAAAAGCAGCTTGCAGAAATTAATTAATTATGTGTGTTAACTTTTCACTTTCACCCTTCATTGAGCCTTTTTTTGTTCCCTTGGCCCTGTTTTTTGTAAAACTGAAATTGTCTCCCAGGGTGTGTGGCTTTTAACGTGACTTCACGTTCAGCTGCTACAGCACACCAAGCATGAGGAACATTTTAACAAGGAGTTTTTAATGAATCCCTGGGAAGAAAACACCCTCAAAAACAATACTTCAGCACGTGAGTACTTAAATACACTGCAGCAACAAAACGACAAAAAATGGGAAATATTTTCCCCTATATTTTGAACGAACTTTAATGACAGACAAGTTCACAGCCATTTGCTGGGAAGCAAATTTGTATAACAGGTTCTTTCTACAAGGCTGAGTGAATTATTTCAGACTTCTGGATGATTTGCTAGAAAGATGTGTTAAATTGCTGGTAATTGGAACACCAGCAAGCAGTTTACATACTCCTTGCAACTTTTTCAATAAATGCCATCACCTATTCTGTATTGCCCTGGGCTTCTCACGCTTGTGTCAGAAGGAAATGAGAGATTTTTAACACAGCCAACGAGTTCAGTGCAAAGTGGAGAGGGGCAGAATTTCCCTCAGGTCTTAATCCCAGTAAAGGTTCAGGGCACTGTGTGGTTGTAATCAGTCACTTGTCTTTCTCAATTACTTTATTCAAAACCATGGGCGGCTCTATAATGTCCTCTTTTTCTACCATCCAATTAATATTATGTGGCAAGAAAGCAAAACTACAAAAGGGGCAAAAAGGAAAATAAGGACAGAGGATTTAGACCCAGAGTTTCTGCTTGCAGGTCTTATTGCTGACTTTATTCAGTATATATTTAAATTACTAGCATTACTTCCCTATGGCTTTGTCTCGACTCTTTTAAGAATTAGCTGAGCTGATGTTTGCAAAGCAGCTTGCTTGTGGGAAACACTGCCATTTTCACGGAGTATTGAAGACTGCAAATGAATTCTTGTTCTGAAACTGCCACTTTCCCCTCTCCCAAACCCCCAGTTTTAATCAGTCCTACTAATTGAACAACCACCCCCACCCTGGGTGATGCAGCATCTCCCTCTCGTGGTTCCTTGCTCACAGGGAGGATGAGGAACAACTGGATAACAGACTTGAGGCTTTTAAGACAAAAGAATGAAGACTGATGGTTTCAGACACAGTGGTGAAAGTCCCTTTTCTGCTGCTAATGATCTGTCTGGGAGACAGTGAGTTGTGTCTGTATTTCAGTCAGAGCCACTCCATGACTTCCAAGGTGAAATGGAAATCCCTAAACTAGGAGTAGTTGTAATCACCAAAGTCTGAAAAAACTTTTTACATTTTTGAAAGGTTCTTTCAAGGTTTTACCAGAGTCACATAAAAATTAGGACAGGAACAGAAGTGCTAAGATCTTTTTACACTTGAATTTAGAATAGTTTTTAAATCACTTAATCCACAGAGAATAAAAAAAAATTACTAATGGACACTGCAGCTTTCAGAAAAGGGTAAAAAGCTAAACTGTCTTGTACAGCCATAGGAATCTTCAGCTCTAGGCTACAGAGTGAGCAGTCTAAGATCCAGTAAGTACAAAATAATATTAAAATTTTACACCATCAGGTCAATCAGTGTGAATTTTTGTGCATGTACACGCATGTTACTGTGTATTTGCTAAATCTGGACTTTGATACACTTTGTGGGTCAACATCTGAGGATGGTTGAAAACAATCATTCCTGATCAGGTTAAAGCTCCAATCTGTCCTTATATCCTGTCCCTGTCAAAAAGTGATAGAATTTGTCTATATAACACCAAGGTCAGAAAGACATAGAGTTATGCCATCTTTTCTGTTTAGAGAAGTCTAGAACCAGAAATTGTCTCTTTTATGGTCTCAGATACTATACATTTGGCTTCTGACCAAGCAGCAGCTCTGCAACCATCTGGAATTTCTCCATACTACCAGACTTTGTGGCTGCAGAAAATAAACCTGAAAAACAAAGAAAACCCACATATGTGCCCATGTTCAGTGTTCCCTCTTGGTCACCAAGAAAGGGCTGATTATGAGAAAGCTGCAGAGGCATCCTAGGAGTTCTCTGCTGGTCCCAGTTAATACAGACACATTTATAAAGGATGGATATTATGGGAGCTCACTAGGGTGAGTTAGAATAAATTATGATCTCTGGAAGGTGTGCATAAAAAGCTGAAAAATGATTTAAATGTAGTTTTCCTGCATTCTGGTTTAGCTGTCCTCTGACTGTGCAGGAAACATTTGCCTTCCCAATTTGGCAAACTGAAACTTTTTTTGCTTAAGCCATTAAGCCAATTCAGTTTAAAATTTGAAGATAACTTTGAATTAGTCAGAATCGCAATTTTAGGAAGAAAATTGTTTGAATAATGTTGGCCACCTCTCCAGCAGACTTTACGGTACAGGTGATGTTATAGATTAATTTACTACGTTAGACTTTGGAATGTTCCCCAAAGATCTTCAACACTGACAGAACTTTTATGACCAGAGTCGCTGCAGATTTAGGATATAGTCCAGCACCTATTAATTCAGTGGAAAAACTGCCTTTCATTCAGAAAACACTGACTCAGAAACCTGTCTGCACTTATTTGGAACCACTGACTAGTGTAGTTTGTATGGTTCTGAACCTGCAGCTGTAGAAGATACAAGCTAAAATCCATCTATGGATGCCAGTGGAATTAAAAGGGTAAGAATACTAGATGTAAATGGCATTTATGGCATGCTTTTTCCAGTTTCACCTTGTTGCCAGAGGTCTGGAATTACATGAACTGAGGTGACTTAAAGCTCCTTGCCAGGCTGCAGACACATGATAACTGCACCTATCCATCAGTCTGCTGACTGTAGCCAGATATGGATGAAGCAAGGAAGACTGGGTGTTTAACAAATTACATTGCTTATTTCATTTTTACAGCCTTGACCTTAACTGCTTCCATAAGGCAGCTTCTGCTCCTGCCAAAGGCAGGGATTTGTTTCTACCAACAGGGTCCCAGCATGGCTGCCACCTCAACCTTATTGCCAAGGAGATTTTCAGTGGTGTTGCCTAGAACAGGGAAAGAAAACTTTGTAACAGTATTAGAATAGTAAGATAAAAAAGCAGGTCCTTTATTGAAAGCTTTCAACATGCATAACGTGGCTGTATGCACAATTGGCATCGGGTTTCTACAGTTTTTGTAAGTTTAACAGATTAACATATCAATTGAATATTGTCCAATTAAAAAAGCATTCAATTAGGTCATCCAGCCCCTGGGTTCTGCCTCACTGACATCAGTCCAGAAGGCTTCTTTGCTCTATTTCCTGTTTTGTCTTCTCAGATTCTGGTTACAAAAAACCAAAATGTTCTTTCCTTGACAGTAAGACCAAATAGTATTTCAGGAATGTGTTAGAAAGTTAGCTTACTGTTCTGAAATCTAAGAGAAAGGGTAGGAAAAGTACTAACAGTAGTCTACAGAGCTATGAATATATGGAAAATGTATAAAAAGCAAAAGTCTTAAGTCATCAGTGGAATCAAAGACATCCTCTTTGGATGATGCTTGTTGTTGATTCACAGCTGTGAGTGGCATAAAGAAGACTGACCTTGGCAGGCTCTGTACCAGTTTGCAACACAAAGGGTTTGGTATTAAACAAGGGTTTAAGACAGTAACAAGTGTCTTCTTTTATGGAAAAAGTGGGGAAAGGGAGAGGATTTAATCAGGTCCTGTGGAGAAATCTGCAACTGGTTATTGCCTTTATAGGCCATAGAGACAAAAGTCAGTGGTATAGTGTGATTTTACCTGATCTGTCCCAGCTGATTGTTTTACTCTAAGAGGAAGGGTCTATTTCTCTCCAGGGTTTGTAATAGTGATAAAGAGTGACTGCCTCAGGTACAGATGTACAAACCTACAGTTTATACGCATGGATTGGGTCAAATTACCCCTGGTGCTGCTGTTTCCCAAGGACCATTCATAAAGCATATGAGGTTTAGGTTTCTAACTGAGCACCCTCCACTGTCTTCCTTAGGAACAATCCCAGGGTCCTGATAAAGTAGTGCAAATATCTACATGCAGGGTCATTAACTATCCTGATAAAGTAGTGCAAATATCTACATGCAGGGTCATTAACTGTCCTGATAAAGTAGTGCAAATATCTACATGCAGGGTCATTATCTGTCAGTTTTGTCTTCCAGTTCCCAGTCATTGTAGGATGTTATCCAACCATGTTATAATATCAATCACTTCCCAAAAATCATCATGTCCTATTGTAGAGGTCTCTTCCTTGATTTCTTTCTCTTCTCTATGAGCTGTGTCATATTCACAGCAGAGCTTTGGTGTCTTGGCTGTTGAAAAATGTAAGACAGCAAGACCAGCTTCCAAGTGAATCAAAACTAGTAACAATAAACTCAGTGCTGGAGCATGATTTTCCCTAAACAAATTAAAGATGTTTCTGACATTTTCAGAACATCACGATATAACAAATATATCTTTACTGGTGGAGCAAAAATCAAAGTGCAGGAGAACTGCCTGGCGTAACACCAGGCGGTCTAGAGCAGGCGGGGAGGTAGGGCTGGGAGAACCCTGCAGAATTTAATCCAGGTGGTAAAGCCAATGGAAAAAGGGAGTTTCTTCTGTAGAAAGTCCTATTACAGCTGTTTTTATCTTAAAACTTTTTCTTTTTAGAGAATAGGTTCAAAATTGTTTGGCTGTGCCCCAGGGTCTAAAAATGTGATAAAGGGAGAAACAGAAGTTTAGCAGGGAAAGACTTGTGAAGTAGGGGAACAGAAGTCAAAGTGTGCAGTGTGAAAACTCCAGTTATAATTTTCACAAAAGATGAAAGAGCTCAGGTAGATGAAAAGATTAAATATTGACTTGAAATGAATTCTTGGTTTTACATTTCCAAACACTTCAGTAAGACGTTCTTTTTCCAGCAGAGAAAATACTTCAAATGATATTGTTTGGCCAGGCTATAGATTTAGAGAAACATTTTTTCATCATTCTAACAATTTCCAAAAGTCTTATGTGAGTTCTGATGTGTGATTGGTGATGTAGGGAGAAATATTACATACAGTGTTCCATGATATGATAGTAAAATCTGCCACTGACCTAACCTGCAGATTTAATTTCTAAGATAAATACATACCTTAGATGGACCTCAAAAAAAGGACATAATCTAAGTACTATGCATTAAATTTTTGTGAACTGGGTGACTATTATCATGCTGCACAGATATTCAAAAAAGGTTGAAAGTTTGGGTAATGCACCTCAATTAAAATCTCTTGAGGAAGGGGAGACAATGAAATGATTTCCTTTCTTTGATAAAGATTGCAGTGGAATGAATGGCAAGGCTAAATCCAGGTAGAAGGAAAGCCAACCCTGTCTCTTACATGAAGTTTTCCTTTTCCAGGGGAGCTGAAGATTGTGTCCTATGGACAAGAACCCTTCCCATGTCATCATTGTGTGCACAAGCCTGGCCCCAGCAGGACATGGAAAGTGTCTTTGTCCTTCAGAAGACATCAACAGAAGGCTGAGATTATATCCTTGATTCCTGCCAGCCTTTTTCACCACACTAAAGAGGGCATAAGAGCCCTTATTATGAAGATATAAACCCTCCAACCTGCTTTGAACTTCTGAGAGGTGACTGCTACCACTGAATCTGCCACTACTGCTGCTGCAGTGACATTCAGCCCTCAACTAACGAGAGAAAATAGTTTTGTAAATAATTCTAATGTCTACAATGTAAATGCTTTTCTTAAAATAAAATCAAATGTGTTTTGTCAGTTGTTTTTCTTACAAATAATTTGAGTTTGGAGAGCTGTTTAGCACTTAAGTACTGCCATAGAGAAAACAATTTTTGTTCTGAGTACTCAAAGACATGATCTTGAGCAGGAATTTTCTCTCTTCAAAATGCTAATTAAACAAAACAATGAATTTTGATAAATAAGTGCATCTACAAGTTCCTGGCCTCGGGGAAGTGCCACCACAATATTTATTGTTTGCAAGAATGAGTTCCTCACATAAACACTTTTCCCTATTAAAAGATGCAAAGCTTGTATTTCAAATTAAAACATCTGTGAGGGGCAGAAATGTGTGTGTGTGTGAGAATGTTTTTCAGATGAGGTCTGAAAATAGATAGCGAGTCAATTAAATGGAAAAAGACGAGGAGGTGGATTCTGTCAGAAGAGGATGTGCAGTGGAAGTTGGTTGGAACTGGGAAAACCAAAAAAGTCTGATGGAGAGGTTGCCTCCCCAGCTGTGCCTCCAGGAGCACCTTTTACATTTGCACTCATCAGGGCAGTTGCAACAGAGTCATCCCATCTATCACAGGCATTCAGTCCCAGAAATTCCATAAAAAGATAAGATGTTAACACCTTAAAATGAGCTATTGCTTCTACAGATCGCTAATGCCTCATAAGAAGCAGGTTAGTTTGTATTCAGGACTTTTCTATACACCTTTCATTAATATTCATTGGCATTTGCATTACTTTATTCTTTGTACTGTCAGAAGGGGATATAAACTTTTTTGTATATATACATATACATTTAAATGGAAAAGAGAGATCCTTTAAGAGATATAGAAAAATCCACCATCGTTATTATTTTCATTAAAATATTTTCTCATGACCATCCAGATCTGTAATTATCACCTTTTGATTAGACTGTACACTGCACTGTATCACATTACAGCCATAAAGGCCTGCATGTAATAATTTTTTATGTTATTTGTGAGAAGAGGAGAAAATTTGATGTACATCATATGGTTTCTAAAGCACAAACTTCTTTTGGACTTTCCTGATGGCTCACAGACTCAAGAGGGAAAATGAATATATTGGTGTTCCTGAGTGTGACAAAGGACAGATTCCTCACGGTGTTGTAGAGTAATGCTGTCACCACTCTGGTAATAAATTGCCATGATTTAAACTTATCAGAACAGGACTTTCCAAGCCCTAATGGAGAGTATATATGGTGGATGTAGGACCCATATGCAGAGCTGTCACAGCCTGACCTCACTTGCCACGACAGCCGTGGGATTTGATTGCACCCTGCACACTCCAGACGTATTTTTCTCTCTGTCCTGCTCCCTGCCAGATTTGGACGCCAAAGATGCTGAATGCCACCACACATTTTAGCTCTTGACAGCAGGCTAAGGACAGCAATGTGAAAAGGGGATGCAAAACCTGCTTTAAAATCTTCCCATGGGTGGAAGGAAAATAGTGACTTGGTAAGAGGCGAAGGAGTGTTTGGCTCCCTGCGGATGGGTGAAGTCCAGTGCTTGTCATGACTGCAGATCACTGAGGACAGATGGGTGCCCAGTGACCCCTCTGAAATGGTGTTGGTGCCCATCCAGAGTCTCATGAGCAGGTACCTGCATGCAGCTTGTGCTGACTGGCATTCTGGACAGCCTGGGCAGAGGAACCGAGGTCTGAGTGACCTGCAGAGGTTGAACTGTCCTCTCACCCTCTGCAACAAGGCTGAAATACATTGGCAAGAAAATCTTCCCTTCTGCTACCTCAATTTGAATGTACTTCGTATTTCCAATATCTTCCCTTGGTAAGAGACCCCTTGGAAAATATGATTAATTTTATATTTTTGCAAAAGCTTCACAGACTTTTAAACAATGGATATATGTATATTTATTAAAGAAGCACCTCTGAGAGATCCAAGTTACAACTGGTTGGATTTTACAATTAGCTCTCCATTTTATTCTGTATATTTCAAAAAGAAAACCAGCATATTCTTCTCATTGTATTGACATGGAAAAGAAAAAGCACAAAAAAACCCACCACTAATCAAACAACCCCTAAAAAAACCCCACAATGTAGTGTTAGTTAAGTATTTGAAAAGTATTTTCATAAACTTTACCTTCATTCACCTCACATGAAAGAAACTGTGTTAATAGAGAAATTTTGCATAAGAAGTCAGACTATTTCTGACGCAGACAAAATCAGTACTGAAACAACACCAATGATCATCTGAGTGATGAGTAGAAGATGAATAGCAGCCAGAATAGATTTGTCATGAACAAATCATGTCAAACCCATCTAACTCCCTCGGTGACAAGGCAACAGACTTGGTGGATGGAGAGGAGCAGTGGATGTCATGAATCTTGGCTTTAGAAAGGCTTTTGATGTGGTCTCAGATGGAACTCTCATAAGCAAATGAGGTCCAGTTAAAACTACCAGGTACAAAAAGCATTGAGTAACTGCAGCCAAGGTACAGATACTGATGGGAAGAGACACTGAGGAGGTTTCACAATAATATCTTCTAGGTCAGTCTCTGTCAGTGCTTTTGTTAAATCTAATGAGACAGACATGAGAAATAGATTCTGGAAGACAGGCTTAGAATTCAAATTTTTAGAGATACAAACATATAAAAATGAAATTCAATTAATTTCAAGGGAGTAAATGTAAGATTTTTCATGTAGGTGAGAGTAATTAGCTCCACAGATAGAAAACAGGGAACAATCAGCAATTCTTCCAAAGTCAGCCTTGGGATTATGGCTGATCCCAAGTGGAACACCAGGTAAGGATGATGTGCTGCTGCAGGTATCTTCCCTTTTTACTCAGCAGCACTCACAAGGTTTTAGCTGAAGTCATCTTTGTACAGGACACTCCTGGAGAAAGGAGGAGCAATCAGAGTCTGTAGGAGATCAGTGGAAAATCTGAGCTGGGAAGAAAGTTGACAGAAAAGGACTAAACATGGTTTTTTAGTGTGAAGAGATGAGGGAGAGAACAGCTTTTAATTACAAAAGAGGCTGCTGTTTAATGAATTCTTCATGGGTATAAACTGTAGCAAAACAAATTCAATTAGATTAAGAGGAATATATTTCTAGCAGTGCAGAGAGACAGAATATTTTTATTGATTTTCTTCTGGGTGGTTATTATGATTTTCCTTCTGAATATTGTCTTCTGTTGGCTCATGAGTGGTTCAACAGCAAATTGAGACACTCAGCTGGAGAACCCAACAAAGGATTTTACAGTTTGTTTTTTTATCTAAATCTATGGATGAACCAGATTTAGGTGTAAACAGTACTTCTGCAGCAAAGTTCATAGACCTTGTAGACCTCCTGTAACTCAGAGCACAACTCAAGTCAGAATGACTGTGCTCATGTATTTCAGGTTCATTACAGATATTTTAGGCTCCTTGCAGGTATTTCAGGAATAGGTTCCTTCTTTTTACTGTAGAACTAATGTATATTTCTGCAATTCAGGCTGTGTGGTCTTAAAACAGGCATTGCTCACACATACATTGTGCTTCAAGAGCAGAACCAAGTTGAACAAGGAGCTACACATATGGACAAAGGCAAAGAGATGGTCAAATATGTGAAAGTGGACAGAGGAATCACTAAAATTATTGAATTATTGAATTATTGAGACAGTAACAGAAGGTTTTAAAGAGAGCTGTGACTTTAAGAAGGGTATCTGAAAATATACATAACTAATGCAGATGTAGACATCAATGATCTGCCAGGCTAATCTTGTTCCCACCTCCTACTTGCTGCACCCATGTATTACATCCTACCTTAAAACAGGTTAATGTTACACGGTGAATTCCCAGAGAGCTCTCACAGAATGTCAGCCAGGTTTGGGAAGTTTTGGAGCCCTGCAGTGGATGTGACATTTGAACACACTCTTGGATTGAAAACTCTTCAGTGGTGGGATAGTTCATCTTATGCTTCTGCAAAGTATTTAATATATTCTGTGCACAAAAGAGAAGGGATGTGCTTTTAATGAAGCACAAATGTCAAAAATCCAACACTGAAATAGTCTTAGACAGGTGTGTGTTAAAAATCTTGGTGTCACAACCATGTCAAATTATGTCAACCTTTTCTTATGTTACTTATTCCAATTAATGAAAAAATAATGAAAGGTATGAAGCTACTGCTGATTTTTCTCTCTGACAGAAAAAAAAAAAACAACTAAAAAGCACCTTACAACTAACCACTCAAGTCAGAATGGCTGAACAGTGCCAGAAAGGTGGAAAGGAGAGGTAAAATGTTACTTAGTTGGTTGACTAAATAAGCTTTCAGGCCACTAGGCCACTTGTCAGACTTTAGGCACCTAAATGTGATGTCTACATTATAATATAATCACTAACTTTCGTAGCTTCAAGCTGTTGTCAGTAAGAAGGTATTGGCAAATCTGTGTCTGGAACCTCTTTGAGATCATAGTGTACAGGGAGAAAACAGTGCTGCTTCTACCTTAGATGTGAGTTACCCAGTGTGGATTCCCAGTTGAAGTGTATCTGTTTATCTATCTGTCTGTCTGTCTGTCTGTCTATCACATCCCATCTAAGTCCAAGAAATTTCCTTGTCACAATTTCAATATAAAATCAGGTCCATCACTTTCCTTTACAGAGCTAAGGCAATTATTGCAATTTATAAGTGTGCTTTTATATGTTCATGGTCACTTCCCTTTAAATACCTGTGAATTGTGACTTTTTATCAACATGTTCAGATCTGTGATATCTCAGAAAAGTCTTAGTAAAGGATAAAACTGCACTTAGGTGGCACATTGACCATCTCTCACATTGCAATTAGACTGCTAATATACAACTTCTTGTAGCACTCATCATGGGACCTCTCCCTTCAGTAGAACAATTAACATTGTCTCTGCTGATTTCAGCCTAATTTCTATTTATCTCAATTTTAGTTTACAAATGCCTTGAATACTTTTGCCCTCAAAGGCTGAAAGCATGTTTGAACCTTTCCTTTCCCTTTTCCTTCCACTGAAATGGACTAAAGCATCATAGTGATTTCAAATAGAAATATATTAATTGACATTCTGATGAAAAATTATACCCCTGCAGTATTTTCTGTCTTAGCTGCCCCTCTTCCCTGCAAAGACCTTTATTTCCATTTTAAAAGTTAGTTTGTGTATATGAATGTGTATTTATTTACATATGTATGACTTTTTGTAAAATAGAAATACAGAAAGGTGCCAATTACTGTTATGGTCTCTATGGTTTATTCATAGGCCTTTTAGCACAGTGGGAAAAGATTTTTTTTCCTATTAATTCTGCACCCTGAATCCTGCAAATATTGGTAAATCTAAAACAATTGCTGAAATCTCTGCAGTCCTGTGCAATTTGCTACGTGTTGCTAGAGCACTCAACACTTTCTGCAGCATAAAATATCTCCAAAGATACAAATATTTCTTATTTATGATCTGTAGATATGAACTGAACACAAACCTAAAGCATTTTTTTTAGTCTCCTTATACTGGTATTTATTTTAAAACTGTGTCTCCCTTTATACCTTCCCTGTTTGAAATATGATGTTTATTCTTTAAATGGTCACTGTAACCATGATGGTGGTCAATTGTGTGGAGGTAGCAGAGCTGTGAAGGTCTCATTTTTGGTGCTTTTTTCCCATTTTGAGGAGGAAAGGGCAGAAAATCAATGCAAGACAGATATGGTGTGAAACCCACTGTGCATTTTCATTATGAGCCTGTAACCTCTGAGACTTAGGAAGTAATACTAAAGGAACAACCAGAGAGGAAATTGGTGAAAAAGTTTCTATTTTTCATCTGGTTCTAAGCTTTTTGTCTACTTAGAGATAAATAGCTCTGCCTTGAACAAAAGTGGTTTTAATTAAAAAAAAAAAAAAAAAAAAGAAAGAAAAAAAAAAGAAAAAAAAGGAGATTTATTTTCATTCTAAAAGTCTAATGGAGAGAAACAGCACATTGAAATGTTCTTTTAGTAAGTGCTGTCCTGGGAGGATATTCCTAAATAGTCATGGGTGTCTATCATCATTATTGTTGGGCCTTGAGAATAAATGTTGAATTATTTTTATTTGTTGTTATTTGTACATTAGCTAAAGAGCTCACAGAAACAAAATAATTCCCTATTCATACTACAGGGCACACAAGGTAAGCATGAAATCATGTCCCCAAAGCTCTGGTAGAATTTCTAACAGAAAAATGCAGTTTGTTAGAGACAGGTATAGATTCAGTGTTCTAGTCAGATATTAGCTGCTATTTAATGAATTGCTTTAAGAATTAAATATGCATTGCTGATTACTTGAGTATTTCTACCAGTGTTTTGGCATTTTATTAGCTTTTACAGCTATGATCACAGATTTCAAAGGAATATCTATAAAACTTACAAAGGGTTGAATCTCTCACAGTCCCATCCACAGCCAAACTTGGCAGGTATTTACAACCTGGGATTTCCCCTCCTGCTTCATTCTTCCTTCTTGAAAAAAAGCAAGTGATCTTAGTTCCAAAACAGGCTTTCAGAGGTGTTTTGATGTGAGTCTGCACTGACCTCTCTTGGAGTCTGTATATTCAAGGGAAGCAGGAGCCAGACTCCTACCGCAGCAGAGAACAGGAGATCTCTCAGGACAGTCTTTTCCAGCTCCTTTCCAGGATGGTGGCACAAAGGCTGTTAGGGATCTGCTACAAACAGCTGAAAATTCATTATTGACATGAAAATGTAAATTCGAACCTGTGAAACAAGGAACACACCAGTTATATACATATTAAACAGTCTGTATGCTACAAGTTATTTCAAGCAAAGTTTGCAAGTATTTCCTTGCTAAGAGCATCAGGGTCTGACCGGCAGTAGAATGTAGCCAAATATTTTAGTAGTTTTACAGAAAAGTTGGATAGAGAGATTACAAGATGTTCTTGTGTCAAGAAACCTGTGTAGTAGTCAGTGAATATTTATTTGCATTCTGATGGCTCAGCTGAGGAGATTCCTTATAAATCTCACTTGAGCTTTCTGTTTTACAACCTCACATGGCCTGGAAACCTTATTTTGATATTTTAGTAAGGTACAGAAGTCAATGAAGAAGATCAGAAACCCAGGGAAAGATCCTACATTGGCAGGAACAATTGGGTTATGAAATCACTGGGCTCTTCACATCACTCCCTGTGTATTCAGAAAGGAGGACAGCACCTCCTCCTTTGGCATACAGGAATGAAAAAATATTTTCACTTCTTAACTTAACCATGAACCAATTAAAATGTCACAGCTTTCAGAGAACAAGCTTGTAAAAGAGCTGATAATGAAGATTCACTTGCTTTCCTTATGTCTGCCCAATCAGTACTGGAGTTATATTGGTGTGACCCTGCTCGGGTACATTAAGGATCTTGCCCAACTGAATAAAATAATTTGGTGATCTTTAGGTGACTGCTGGTGAAAGTGAAAATTCCCTACAGAGAGAAAGGGAGAGAGGAATGTCAAAGCAAAGGAAACTAAGATCAGGTGAAAAGAGCCATCAAAATGTTTGGGTTGATATCTTCAAATATTTAGCATTGTAGGACTGAATTTTAGGGAAGAACTCCTGTAGAGATTGTCCATTCGTGCTACAAAGGCAATCAGGAAATAATCAGATAAAGAGACATTCTGCATCTTGAGCTGCATGTAACTCCTCAGACCTGGATATTTCTATTATTATGTCTCATCTTAGTCAACACCAAGAATAGAGGCCTTTTATCATTTGTCCTGGCTGTTGGAGCAAAGCAGATGTTTCCAGCTGGAGAAGTCCTGTCATGCAACACTCTTTGACCTCCCATAACACTGCTTCCAGTAGTGCTGAGGGTGCCTGATCTCTCCTCTGCCCACAAGTTCCCAAGTTTGATAAGGCAAAGTCCTCAATTCAAAGTTTACACCATCTCTTCAATTTGTTTTCAGCCCTGCAGTTCTGCCTTAGCACAGCTCTACCTATGGCACAGCAGAATTAGAGCTGCATCCCCTGTGAAGAGCATAAAGGAATTATAGAAAAAGTCAAAAGCAATCTTGCATTTTGGGGAAATAGCTGAGCTTTTGTTCTGTGGTGAAATAAAAGAATGATAATTTTTTTGGTCACAGGTCTGGATTTCGCATAGCAGAAACCTGATCTGCAGAAGTACAGCCTCATTATACAAACAATGACACAATTTACACAAGGAGAATGTTTCTAAGGTATTTTGAGTGTATAGTCAAAAATTGTCTCCACTGCATATCACAAGAGAGTTAAAAAAAAAAAAAAAAGGCAACTTAACTGAAAATACTTAATAACTGATAGCTGCCCAGGGGCTGAATTTTTTAAATAAATAAATAAAATAAAAAAACTTGCACCACCTAAAGAGCATATGACATATCTGATTTCTAATTAAAATTTCCACTTAGAGTCCACAGAAAGTAAATGAGGTTTGGCCATTCCTTAGGCAGTTAAAAAAGCTCCTTTTCAATTTATTAAAATCAGCTAATAAGTTTTTTAAACAAAAGTTCTTATGCTGTCTTGTCACTTTAGATTATTAGAAACAGACATTGTGTCCAAGTGCAGTGCAGCTTGAAGACCTGCATTAAGTGCCTGGATGGCTGCTGGGGAGGCTTGAATGAAGCTTGTGGACAGAAAGATCATGAGAAATTGCAGTGACAGGAGAGCAATGTTGGAAGGAGTGCTTGCTTGCTTGTCACTCAGTTCTTCATCACCATGTTTACCAGTTTATTTTTGCTATGCCCCAAAGGACTTCCTTTTGCAACAAGAGTGATTTTTAGCAGAGCAGGGAAGAAACATACAAATGACTTAGGAATATCCTTAGGAGTAACCTGTGAAGCTGCTGTGGCTCTGACACAAAATTCACATTCTTTCTTTCTCTCTGTGCTGAACCATTAGTCTGTATCAATAATATTCTGATGAAACATAATCCAGTGTCTCTGGAGCCTTGTCCCCTGACTGCAGATGCCACAATGCTGTGACTTTCTTTCCTAACCAGTGGTCTGGAGAATGGGTGCAGTCAGTAAATTGTCTCCTTGGGGAGTTATGAGGAGGGGACACTGCTGGAAAACCAGCTGTTGGAATAAATTATCCTGCATGGTCACTCTGAACAGACAGGAAAGGTAGGAAAACAAGAGGTGAACACTGGAATCTGGTCAAAATCTCTGTCTGCATGTTAGCTGGGTGCTGGAGTGGGAGTCTGGGAAGAAGAAAGGTGGCTGAAGTAAAAGCAGAATGATAACCTGGGTTACCTGCTGGGCTTATACCCCCCAGAAAATGGAGTCTTGCTCAGTGATAAGTGTGATGGCAGCTGAGAATCTCCTTCCTCCACCCACACAGAATGAAAGTCCAGCAAACCATGCTCTCTGAGACACACATGGCACACAGCTGAGGGAACTTCTATGCTATGCTTCAGTTATTCTCCTTTTCTTTGCGTAAGCCAGGAACAGAAAAATAAGTGAGATAACTGCTGATTGGAGAAGATTAAGTTAATCCATCAGCAACTGTTAACAGTTGAAGAAGGATAATAAAAGGATAAACAAGGGTGTTTTTTACCTGCATGGGCTACCTTTCCACAAAAGGTAGTATTTGAAAAGTAATTCTGTTCCCTAGACATAGGCCTCAGATGTCTGGAGTGTTTTGAATAACCCTTAGAGGTATTAAAACAAGAAAATGACCCTTTTCCTGCTATAGGAAGTCGGTATTCCCCTGAGTGCTGGTGATTCCTGAACATACACAGTATACATGAAAATGAAACTGCTTTTTCAGAGTTCCTCGACTGCATTTCTCCTCTAACAATTGAGCAGCTGTTCCGTGGGTGAAATGCTCTGGTAAAGGCTTTTGAGTATGAAATTTAGTGAAGAACAGGAGAAATCTGGAGTAGAACACACTTTCATGAGTGAATAATTACTGCTCAATTAGCAGTCCTCAAATCCAACATGACTTCCATAGAAAAGTGTGACCTTTCTTTTTTGACTGTCAGTCTGTCCTTTAAAACAAACAAACAAACAAACAAGAAACAAACTGCAGAATCAACAAAAAAAGCCCCCACAAAATCCAAAAACTGAGGGAAATACAGGACTGAAAGGTAATAGTTATACCAACAAATGATATAATCCATTCAATGAAGCTAGTCAGGCTTTTCACTACTCCAGATTCAAATTCAAACTACTTTTTCCATTTACTAGAAAACGTTTCTAATTTCCATCCTTTAATATTTATATGTGGATTATACATTCATTTAACCTCCATCTTCCAACACTGTCCTTTCATTTAAGGTTTTTGCATTTCTGGATTTTATCTCCCTCCTCCATGAATGCTTTTTTCATTTCTTAACTTATTTTCTGTCTAACGAAACAAGCCAGTTTTGTAAAAACTTTTGGAAGCTGATTCTACTTCTCCCTCATTATTTTAACCTCTCCTCCTTTTCCAGTTTGAACTTTCTTGGATAAGTGCAACCACAAAAAGAATGGCTTTCAAGTGAGAGTAAGTTTAGATTGGATATTAGGAAATAAATCTTCCCTGTGAGGGTGGTGAGGGCCTGACACAGGTTGCCCAGAGAAGCTGTGGCTGTTCCATATCTGAAAGTCCCCTTGTCAGTCAGAGCAATATTGCAGGTACCCCAAAAGTGTAAATTCTACACACTGTAACGAGCAGGTCTGAGACAGGTGAAAGAAATAACCCTCTATGCTAGTGAGAACATAGATGATGAATTTAAACACAATCCTGAATTCTCTGATGTCTGAAGGTGCAGAGATAAACCCACCTCTCATTTCAGTAAGGAAGAATAGGGAAAATAAATGGTCTCTTTTGGGTTTGTAAGCTTTCATTGCTAGAATCATAAAATAATTTAATTTAGGAGGGACCTCTAGAGTCAACCACCTGCCCCAGACTCAGAGTCTATCAGAGCATGTTATTCTTGAATATTTTTTTTTCCTGCAGAGATGTATGAGCTCAGTTATTACTGATGAGACTTCTACCCATCAAAACATTCAAGCTTCAATATTCAGTGAATTCACTAAAATGGATTTCAGATAGCATAATGGAGAATCTGCAATTCCTGCTGTGTTGCTCTGTTATATAAATCAAACTGCTAAGTAATAGAAACAATGCTCCATGCTTACAAACCTCATCAAGAAAAGAGAAAAAAATGATAAAAATCTGCTATGAACTATTTGTAAGGCATCTGCAAACCAAGAATTATTCACTACAGGCATTTGTGAATAATTTCATATAATGAGTAAATATTCACAGAACACCAACAGGAACGACAACAAAATTCATCAAATAAAATTATTTGCTGCAAATCACTCATGAAACTCCTGCCTCTATCTAAAACTTCAAAAGCATTTCCTGTCCTGTATATCATTCAAGCAGCTTCATATTACTGTTTATTCCATTCTAGTCCAGATTTTCTTGAATTTAAATATCTCTTGGAAAATGCTATGGAAAAATGAAGCTATATTAAATGAAATTTCTGTTCTGGACATCTCTTTCTATTAATAAACAGATTACTCACAATGTAATTTAAAGTTTTCCAGGTTCCATTTTAAATGTCAAAAAGGTGTCAAAAACTGGACCCTGAGACTGAAGAGAATAACAGGAAACTCTGGGGGGGCAAAACAAACAATGGGAACAGCAAGACTCAGCCTCATTGCACCCAAATTAAGGTACTTATCCAGGAGTTTTCCCCTTGTCCTTTTTCTCTCATCGGTGAAGAGACAAGCAACACTTCAAAAGATGAATCAGATATTAAGGATCTGAGCTGACTTCTATGCACTGGTCTTTATCTTGTTTTACTAAATATAGAAAAGAACATTAAAAAATTGAATGAATAACAAATAACTAAATAATTAAATAAAACTGGTACCTGCTCATTGAGAGATGAGCCCCCTGGAGGGTTTGGAGCAAGGCAAACTCTCCAGTTAGGGTTCCCTAACCAACAAAGCTGTTTTGACATTTCAGTAGTGCTGCCCTATAAGTGCAACAATGGGCCTCAGATTCCAGGAAAATGGCACAGAACATAATTATATGCCTCATTAGAAAACAACTCTGAAAAACCCTGTCTTTTTCAGAAGGATGTAAATGGATGCAAATTTGATAAAAAATTACTGCAGTCATATTAGTGTTCCTGAAAGTAAGCCAATGTACATCTGTTAAAATATTCTGAAAGAGTTTCCCTTTATTTCTTCTTTCTGGAGTGCTGTTAGAGTGACCTGATGAGGCCAAATGAGGAAACCCAGAGATATGGAAAGCTTTCCTTGGAAACAGTCTGAATCCAACCTTTGATTCAGTGAAAGTAAGCTGAGAATGTGTGTCAAGAAAGGTATTTATACATCACCATTTTTGTCAAACTCTTCTTGCTATATTTTCATTCCTAATTAGTGCATTTTCACTGTGAAGTTTGCAGGCAAAATGACTGCTCCTGGTGTATTTTTTTAAAGTAAAATTAAAAAATAAAAAGAATAAAAAAAGAGAACAGGGGCCTGCAAGACATACAGGGCAAAAAAGAAAAGTAAGAAAATGAAAAAGGAAAAAATAATTATACAGTCAAATGAAAACGTGTCAGAGGTGATGTTGGAAAGGAACAAGACAGCAAAGAAGCAAATAATGTTTGAAAGTTTCACATACCCCAAGGAGAAAGAATGCCAGCAGCATGTGGTTTATTGATGAGTGGGAATGTGCTGCCTGCTCAACTACAGTGTTCCTCCTGAGGTCAGTCCCGTGTGCCTGCAGCCACAGGGGTGTTGTTAGACTGGGAACTTTGTTCTTCAGTGTTTAGAAAAACTTTTATCTATATCTGGGTATGTCTACATATCCACACATGTAAATACACACCTGTGTTCAAAGCTCTTAGTTTCCTAAATAAATTTCAGATATTTAATGACTTTGTTGCAGCTGTTAGAAAAGTCAATGGATCTATGGAGCATGTGCTACATGTGATTGATCAGTGTTGTTAATGAAGCTCATCTTTGGTTTTTTGTTTTTTTTTTTTTTTATCAGGTCCTGTACAAGAAAGGTTATGCTTGTTTTTAGGATTCCCACTGGAATTTGGATCCATTTGCTGATTTACAGTTAAATATGCTTAAAGGGAAAAGTGAAAAATTTAAAAAAGATGATATAGGCAAAATCTGATGTGCAATCAGTTTTGTATTGTGGAGTCATAGAGAAGTGAGCAGACAAATAAAACATAGATTTTTCATAAAATAGTATTTTAAATACTCTGATATTAAAAAAATAGTAGCAATCTCACTTTCTGAATATGCTTCAATCAGTATTTTCCCTATGAAACTTCCACTAAGAATCTCAATTCACCAAAAAGAATTTTAGCAGTCCACTATTTTAAAAACTGTAATCCACGAGAACACTCAGATTTTGATCAACAGTAAAATTTCGTCCATCATTAGATTATGACCCTACTGTAATATTTAGAGCCCGACTAAGCAGATTCCTGGTGGCAATGTAGATTAAGAACTGATTTTTAAGTAAATAAGACCTTTTATATGAAGGCTTTACAGGTTCAGTTACCTCATGGCTTTGTCATGGATGCTAAGGAAATGTCATTGAAGGACTATTTATGGCTAAAGGTTTATTGGTACAAATGAAGAGTCACTACTTTTAGTACTGATAGTTGTATCTCTGGTCTCAGTTCTTGGAAGACCATTAAGTTGCTTTTGTGGGACAAAAAAGGTAGAGGGATATTCACTGCTCTTCTCTAAAAAATATCCAGTGGAATAAATAATAAAGCTTGCAATAAATCTGTAACCGAAATTCAAAATATAGAGCATCATGCAGATGCAAGTCCAGACCTGCAGTAATGCATACATATTTAACCCCCTCCAAAATATTGAAACATTTTGTGAAAAAGAAAATTCCTAACTAAATAAAATTATTTAAAGTGGTACTTTAGAAAGGAGGAGTGGGGTAGAGAAAGGGAAAAAAAAAAAGGAGGAGAGAGGAAGAGGCTTGTTCTTACATTCTGTGTAAGAGAAGGGGTGAAATGAGTTCACAAAGAGGGTTGCCTGTTCCCTGCTTTGCCCACAGGCTGGGAAATTACAAAGCAGGGTGAGTTATATTAAAGAACAGTGATTAAATGGGTATTTCTGACCCACAGCTCAGCCTGCATCCAGCCCAGCCCATCCCTCACTGCTGCAATGCACAGCCCAGCACTGTGTGACCTCTTGGAACTCAAACTGGAATATTCCTCACAAATGAGAATGGTTCTGAGTTGTTTCATTTTTACCAATAAACTGCTCTTGGTTGACAACTATCTCACAGCTAGATGGGATATTTAATGCTAAAATCATGTTTCATAATGAAATGCTATATCAGCCTTAGTAGCCCTGCAGTCTCCATTGTAATAGTGTTTCCAAATCACTATGTAATTGGTTTTCTTTTGCCCCCCCCAATAAACAAAGTGCAATTCCTGTAATATTATTTTTTTCTGTTACTTTGATTCCCTAAGGTTCTGACACTCTTTCCACATTCACTCTGTTAGTATCTCCAGCTTGTTTTTCCTTTGTAGCCTTGGCAGCATATTTCAAAATCTCATTCCTGTGCTGCCTTGGTTTGTCAGGAGTGAAGGTCTGCACAGAGATAGTACATAAAGCAGGCTGTTACTGCTATTATTATTATTTCTATTACTGCTTTAGTGGCTTCCTAAACTTGCATGCTCCTTTCAGAGCAGCTACTGCAGCAAAGCTCTGGGGAAAGGCTCAGAAGCAGGGCTGAAATGGTTTTCCATCATTGCTTATGCTTGTTTTCATTTCCTCACACCATCTCATAATGTCATTGCTTTTCCACTTAGTAGCAGCATTAGGAACCATCACAGCCATCCCACCAGGAGTTTATATCTAAAAGTATCCGTGGTGCAGGTGAGGTGATGCTGTCTTCTAGAGTTTGCAGTTGCTTTTTCACAATTCAACTGTCTTTTTTCTCTCTCCTCAGTGGGTGCTATGGAAAGCCTCTGGGATCCCAGCTACAATATTCCTCCTCTGTGGCTTTAGCACGTGTGTTCTTATAATCAGATTTGATATAATTTATTGAGTCAGTCCTCAACTGCCTGCAATTCTCTTAAATCACTGTGTCTTCTATCCCTTTATTGCCTCAAACCTGTGTTATTCCTCCTTTTTACTTGCAATTTCAGGATGTCATGCACTGCTTGACAAACACTATTATAATGGACTACCGTGTGGAAAGTTTCATTATTTTGGCATTTTTATTATAATAAATTCTTTGCCTTCTTTTTTTCAACTACTTATTTTCTTGGGAGGCCAGTGTTTTTAACTGCTTTATTGTTTTCCCTTTATAGAATGAAGCTTAATGCCTCTTTCTTTTTTTTTCTGAAGCAGTAACCACATAACTCACTTTCACTTTACTGATGCTGTCACTGATAGTGTTGTGCTGTAAGCAAATATTTCCCTGTCTTCTGCCTTTGGTCTGCAATCTGCTTACACCTCAGTGTCAATTTTGAATTATCTGGGTAATTCTCCTGCGTACAGACTGTTACACAGCCTTAAGCACTGCTGTTTTTATTATTCCACATTACTGCTTCAAAAGGAAGTCGTGTTATTCCTGCTAAACTCCAAGCCTTAAAGTCATTTAAGAGCAACTCTCAGTGGTTCTCTGTTCCTTGTTTTGTGTTTGATTTGCTTTTAGAGTTCATCAAGACATTGCAGTGTCCAACATTCCCAGCTCCATGAGCTGCAACCCAAAATCTCTGCCACAAGGGACATGACACCTCTTGGAAAGGTAAAAGGAAGGGCATCACACCAATCAGTTCAAAGGTGGGAATCAACAAAACCTCTTGAGAATTCCCACCAGGATGTCCTGAATATGCTGCTAAATCTAAGTGCAATTCAGCTCTGTGAGTCTCAATAGTTCCAGCAGTTTTCCTTCGTCTGGGTATCTGCATTATTTGATAGTGTGTCCCCTTGTGCCATCTGCATCCTGCAGAAATCAGTTCATAGCTGGAACACACAAGATGTACTTGAACTGTCCTCAAGCTGCATGTTGTTCCCAGGCAGCATTTCCACATCCTTCCTTTGGCATGTTATCCCTCCCAGGAGAACAAAGGGCTGTGGAACAGTAGTTATCTTCTCAGCAGGACACCTCTGATTTCTCTGGCTGAATGAATTCCTTGTCTTTGATTCTTCTACTTGTGGCAGCTCCCTGGGCTTCCTGGGACCTGTACAGCTCAGGTGCATTACTTCTTTTCAGCTACCTTTGTTCTGCATAGTGCTTGCATTCATAAACCCCATGAGTCGGCTATTTCTTCATTATCTTTCCTGAAGGCCATATTTTGCTTTTACTTCAGCTACTATGTGTTTTCTTAACTGAGATAGTTCACAGAAGAAGAGACCCACATATCCAGACCTGTCAAATTTCCATCAGGGTTTTACTGACCATGTGCTTTAGAATTGATGTATACACATTCAGAGCCTGTTTGCCCATATGAGCTACCAGATGCCTGGAAATCCCAGAAAAGTTGCCAAAACACTTACATATCTAGAGAGGAAAAGATGGCATGGACAGATCTTGCTGAACATATGGCAACCCAACATGGGGTTGGATAGACAGGTTTGCTATTAGCAAGGCATTGTCTACAATACGTGTTGGTCAACCAAAATACACACAGCCAGAACCAGTTCCTAAATTCACTCTCTGTTCAATTAAGAGATTACATATTCGTTGCAGGAATATGATGGGTTTCTAATATCTTTCACATTGCAACCTTTGTACATATGGTCTTGTCCTTCTACTGAGCCATACTGTGTTTTGCACAAAATTTCTTGACAACAAAGTCCCTGGTTGTTCATATTGCCTTTACTTTTGCTGATAACCTATTCTAAGTCAGACAGCATGGCTCAGTGAACAGGGAAACTTAAATATAGAGCTTTACTAAAAGCAAAGGCTATGTTGATACCCATGTATGATAATTAAAACTTGTGACTGTCAAATTTCAGCTGCTTGTTTCACATGTCCTCAGGGAAAATTGAAAGTGGGAAGGAGAGTTATTGTTCTCATGGTCTTCAGAAGGATGAGGTGACATCTCTCCAAATTTGGTTTACTGGGTTCAGGTCTCCTTGTTTGAAGCTGCTGAGGCCAAGAGGAAATTTAGAGCATTTACCTCTTTCCTTTCAGGCTCTCATGTTGTAGCATGTCCCATCCACAGTGGATCTGTGTTAGTGTCACCATGGTTACCTTGAGCAGACTTTATTTTCTGATGCAAAAACGTATTTCTGTAAAAAGTACATGGGGGAAATGCAGCCTGTGGTGTTTGAGGCACACAGGTGTGGCACTGGGGAATCTCACCTCCCGTGCATCCATGACCATGCCAATGGATGGTCCTACCCCTTAGTAAGCATTAGCCTGATATAGAGATGCTGGATAAGAAAAAAAACTTTTCTTTTAAGAACATCAGCCACATTACAAACCTGTAAGGTTCTCCTGCACTCTACAGGATGCACAGTGTCTTCTTATTATAGAGGGGACAGAAACAAAACACTGACAGTATAAGGCAGTTTGGGAAGAAGAAAGGAGAGGTGACTTTATTCTCCGAGGAGCAACAAAATCTGGATCACAGTGTTCTGCAAAATTAGTTGTCGGTGTTCTGCCCAGTTTTGAGGAATATTTTTTATTTCCACAGAAAAACGATGTAAAAAATAATAATGGATGTTGTAAAGTAAAGCTTTTAGTGGTTTGAAAATGGCAATGCTAGTTTCTTGTGCATCCCTAATTGCAGCTCTCTCACATGGTTTTAGGAGCCTTTTTATTCTTTATATTGTCACCTTCTGTTTCTCAAATTACACAGCATATAATATCAGAGTTAGGCTACTTTTATATCACCTCAAGGACACATGTGAACTTTATGCATATCACAAAGAATTAATTGGGATCCTGAAGGCTAAAGAAAAGTTATTTCACATGGAATCAGGTGTTCTTTTTACATTTTATATCTAGCAGAATGTGTGCCAATTTTTCTGGTTAGAAAGTGGAGCAGAGCTCAGCACAGTCCTGGGCAAAATTGATTGTGAATGTTATTCATAAACCCACAAAAGGAGAAGCAGCCAGGAAAGGAGAAAGACTTGACAATGTTTTGTCACTGGCTGCAGGGCAAAGAATTGGTCCTGGAGCAACAGGGAGTCAGAAAAGACAGTAAGAGAGAAAAGAATAAAAGAAAATTAAAGGACTGCTGTCTATTTACATATGGCTTTCCTCTGCTTACTAGAAATACACATCCATCTGTAGCCCAAACATCTGGTGGTTTTCTTATCACCCTTCTCCCCATCAATAAATTTTTGTGGTGCAGTTTTGTTACTGTTTTCTTCCTTCATAAGACTTAATGAACTATCACACCCAAAGCACTTTTACCTGTGGAATACTGAAGAGTTTCAAGAGAAGGTCAAGACAGGTTCAATTTCATGAAATATCCCTAATAAATACCATTAAGGGTGCCACTAATTTTATCTGAAAGACTAAGTTAGTTCTTGGTGAAACAAATAATGTCTTAAATTACTTATTTCTGTTAATTAACTAAATAGCTTGCCTAGGATGTCTGCCTCAGCAGGATATGTCTATGATGTAAATGTCAACACTTAAAATTCTTGAAAACGTCTATGCTTGACCCATGACTCATCTGTCTGCCATGTGCCACAAATTAAATCTTTCTTCTAATTATGGGACCACTCTGCACAATACAGGATGTACAGCATTTTTCTGAATCAATTATTTCTCAAGAAAAAATAAGAAGAAGTTAGGAAAACCACAATGTATTCCATTTTTTATAAGAACCATGTGATCCTTGAATATATCAGATATAAACATCTTTAAATATTTGTTAAATAAATAAGTAGATTCCTTTTATCATCAAGAAACAGTTCGTCTTTCCAAAGTGATATATATATACTTATATAGCTTGCACTTATTTCTTATTACTATTTAAAGTAATTGCTAAAATATTACTTTGAGTTAGCAAAATAGGAGTGTTTTATTTTGAAGATATTGAAGAAAAAACTTTTCATATTTCTGTCTTTCTCTTGTTTCTCTCTCATACGTGAGGATGGATGAGAACTTACAAAATGTTTCCATCAAATTAATAAAAGAACCAAAACTAAACCGAACTGAAACAGAAGTAATTTCTTAAAGAGGACTTGGAAATACCTAAGTGTCTTCACTACCTGCTCCATGCCAGGAAGAAACAGCCCTGAAGAAACCCTCATTTTGGCCACCTCATTGTTCTGCAGTTTTGTTCCATCCCAAAGCCTCTGAGAATCCAAGTGAGGTGCTTAAGAACATAAGACACAACTTCCCTGTGATTCAATAAAAGGTTGCACATGTGTCACTGATGATGGCTTTCCATCTGCATCAATGTTTTGAGCTGAGAAAGTCAATCAAACTTTAACTGCAAGGGCACAGTCCAACAGGTTGCCAATCCCATGGCCTTTGGCAGAAAACCTTTAGCAAAGAGCTCTTTGGAAACATCCATGAAACAGAGGTGTGCATCACAAAGTTGGGTGGATAAACCTAAACATTCCTTAGTAAGTGTTAAACGTGCAGATGTGGCACTTGGGGACGTGGTTTAGGGATGGGCTTGGCAGTGCTGGTTAATTGGTGGGATTCAATGATCTTGGAGGTCTTTCCCAACATTAATTATTCTGTGATTCTTTAGCATCAGGAAAAAATGCTTGTTTTTAAACATGTAAGCTTCAGATTCAGTGACTAAAATACCACTTTCTGATACCATGTTTTCCCTTTCACTTAATTAAAAAGACAACATTTGGTGTAATATATTTTAAGTACATCTGTCTGGTAAAGCATGATTTGCTTTATTTATATGGTTAAAAACATTGCATTACTGGTAGTCATTATAAGTAGATTTCTGACCTTCTAAAAATAACAAGCCATCTCTCTCCCCCCCAAAAAATCCAGAAATGTTAGTAAAAATGAAGATAGTCTAATGAAAATGATGACCCCAAAATTTTCATCACCTCTTTCTTGCAAACTAATTTTTTCTTGATTTCATACATTTAGAAATTGATTTTGATTTTCCCAACTCAGATCAATCACATTAATTTTGTTAAATTCTCCTGTGGTGTAAGAGAAATACTTATTATACTTATGCTTTCAGTGGAGATTTTCGTTGGGAAATAAATAGAGAGTTCTTTGAAAGATAAATCAATTCAGACCATTAATGAAACTACAACAGAAAATTTGAAATGGAAAAAGGGAGAAAAGTTTCCATGTACTCCTTCCCACTTTTTTATAATCTCTTAAAATGATTGATATTCTGAAATGCACTGAGTTTTGTTTTGAAGATGTTCAGTGATACTTGAGACAGTACATAAAGCAAAAGCTATCTGTGAAGACTGCATGACAAAAATTCATTAGAAAAAAGTTTTAAAAATTCCACCTGCAGTTCTTAAAATGTATTTGTTAAAAGCAGGGGGAAAAGGTTGAATGAAAAAGACTACAAAGTCATAGCAAAATAAAATTGTAGGGAATGGAAAATGGACACGATCAATAATGTGAATTTCAGTGGCTGAGTTTTGGATCAAAAGAGAAAGGGTGGCCTGTAAGTCAGTGAAAATGAAATGTGAGTGTAAAAACCCTTAAGAAATCGATTGGAGGAGGAGACCACTTTTAGCAATCAAAGTCAAGAACATGCCTTAGATCTACATGCTGCTGGGAGGGAAAGAACATTTGAGAGTTACTCACTGTGGGAGCTGGGTGAGAGAAGATTCTTGGCTACCAGTTTGAACAACAGAATTGATTTACCAATTGTCAGAAGAAGTGGAAATGTTCAAGGCCAGGCTGGACAGGGCTCTGAGCAACCTGGCCTAGTGGAAGGTGTCCCTGCCCATGATAAGATGATCTTTAAAGTCCTTTCCAACCCAAAAGATTCTGATTCTATGATTCTATGGCTGAGAGCAAAATAGAATGACTTTGAGTGCTTGTTTTTATTAAAACGATCAGGAATTGCAAGTACAGTGTAAAAAAAGAGATGTCAATGAGAATATCACCAAGGCCCTGGTGCTGTAACACAGTGAGTGTGTGTGTCATACAGTGTGATTTTTAACAGCAACATAAGCAACCTATTATTACATACAGTAAGATCATATTTTTCTTTCTCTTGCCTCACTCCACACAAATGATAAATATCTGTAAGATCCTGTCAGTGTTTAGACTCACTGCTCAACCAGTGGAAGTCTTGTTTCTGAAAGCCTGATTAGCAACTAATCAGTTAATTAAGTGTTTAGACCTCAAGAGACAGTCTGAAACTTGTGTTTATCTCTAGTCAGGAGATCTTTATACAGTTGCTAAAAAAAGGAGTGAATAAACATGTGAAGCTTTTTGGATGTTTCTAAGCCTTTTCTCTTCATTATAAAGCAATACAGGATTCTTGCCTAAGCTGCCATTTCTAAAGTGAAGCAATGAAGGCAAACCTCACTCATCTTAGTCTGGTGGAACACAAAATTCTGTTACACTTACTTGGCTTTATACCATTAATCTCAAAGAGTCAAACAATCTCACCTTGTGACCCTTAGAGGTTCTTCCTGGTGTCAAAAGAGAATATTGCAGTGAAGTACAGAGCAAAATCATGGGCCCTGTCTCTAGTGCAGTCTCATTTTAAGGGGCGAGGAAACATCTGGGCAATTGGGTTCAGGGGACAGGATGCAAAGCTGGGGCATATTCTAAATATTTTATATGCTACAGAACAATTTTTAGGAGTCTTAGTTCAGTGTAATGTCCCTCTATCAACTATTTTTTGGAAGATTGTCTCTGATCTAGATGCCAAATACAAGAGTCAGAAAATGATCACTCCAGTGGCTGGTATTCTTTCTCTCATATCAGGAAAATGAATTAAAAAAATCTAAATAAACACACTAACCAAGATTTATTCCAGGGTTGTCACAGGAGTTGAATCTACCAGAAGCCCTGCATGTACATACGTAGCAATTGAGAAGGATCCAGTCTGCAATCCGTGTGATGTGTCTGCTGAATAGCATAAAGATAAGATGTTAGTATCATGATTCAAGAAACAAAAAACAAAAATTAAATAATTTGTTTTTGTCACAATTCGTTATCATTGAGCATGATATGCATGAAATTAGTCTGACACCTACTTGTCTATCACCCTTTGTGGTTCAACTTAGCCCTGCTTTCTGCTTCTCACTCTTACCCAGCACTCCAGATAAGGTCTCACAGGAACAGTGTAGAGCAGGAAAAGAGTCAAGTTTGGTTCATAGTCTCAAAAAATATACTATGAAAAGAAGATTATGAAAATCAGATGTAAAAGAATTATATGGGCAATAGGGGGAGAAACCTCTTCTTTAAGGCTGAGGTTCCCATCTCATCTTAAGAGCTGAGGCTTTAGGAAACACTTCAGATGTTTTAAGATCTATGATAAAATTGTTAGTTAACACAGTGAAGTGACAAAGAAAAACAAATCATGTTCAAAACTTTTACATTTGTTAATTTATGTACATCAGAGGAGAATCAAAGCTTTTCTATAAAGCATCAGACATAATCAAAATATACCTGTTATATATGCATGAATTCTTCTGAACTTTAAGGTTTAGGATTAGCTTTCTTGCAAGTGTCTAAAGCCTCTGTCAGCTTCCACTTGGCCTCAGCCACTGGCATAACAAAAGCAGATTAACAGATATTCTTTCTTATTTTCTAATCTCACAGCATTTTTATACCTCAGAGCCACACTTCTTGTGGGTATGAGTCCATCAGATCTCAAGCAAAGGCCTGACTGGAGTAGCTCTGTAGTTTCACAGAAGAAGGAAACTTGTGAGCAAACTCTGGTCTCAGTTAATTATTCAGCAGAGTACCCTGTGCATGACTGCTGACCCTGGTAGTACTGAGTAATGCTTCTTGCATGACAGGCAAAATTATATTTCCAATCACTTATGGTTACCAAAGGACACATGGTATGTTTTGCAAAAGGGAGATGATTAGCTCCGTTGTCCTGGCTGGCTTCCAGTTGGAAAAGCTTCACCCACTGAATACAAATCTACTGGGTAATTTCAAGTATAGCTCCTTCTCCCCTTAAATGTCATGCAGCACGTTACTCTGAGCTTTGAACAGCTGCCATATTCCTCTGTGGAGATAGCTGCTGAAGAATATATAGAATCACTTTTAAGCCCTGGGGAATAATAAAAGATCAGTATTAAGCTGCCTATACACTTAGATGGATGAGGAGAAGGGTAGAGAGGGACAGAACGATTTTTGACTATGGTGGAAAAGAGAGTGGAAAATGGATCAAGTAGTGAATAAGGCCAACTAATGAAATATTCTATAGTACAATGTAAATTGCAGTGATTGAGGACAGCTGATTGCTCAAAATATTGCTTTTTCTTTTTTCTTTTCTCTTTTCTTTTTTTTTAGAAATTAGATTAATTTTTTAAGTATTCAGAAGTCATCCATAGATGCTCACACTGACTCACAGTTTATTAGTATTTTTAACTTAAATCTTGAGAGAGAAAATGTCTTATTTCTTTTAAAGCGATGACTTTGTGCTTAAGGAAGTCAAAATCTGGATCACACCAGGCATGTCTTCAAAAGGATGAATAAAATTTGGGAAAGACCCAAAATCCTAGAAAAAGAGTGAGAAAAATATGAAGTCTGTGTATCATGGACAATTGCACATGAAAAATTCTGCTTGAGAACAGATTTTTGTCCAAGATGAGTGGACAGAATTGGCTGCTTTGATTTTTCAAACCCAGTGCCTCTCTCAATGAGTGGTGTTGGTTGCAACCATCTCCAAACAGGACATTTCAAAACTCTGGACCACAGATAACACTGAAGGCATCTCTGCAGCCTCAGATTTCTCTGGGTTGATGCAAGACACCACCCCAGACCTCAGAGTTGCTGTAGAAGTAGTTTGGACTAAATTATGGATACAGAAAGTCACGCACCTAGGATCACGCACCTAGGAGATCTGAGGGCTGTGAAGAGGTGAGATACATTATGCTGAGTGACTGGTTGGTTGCTAAGGACAGAAAATTCCTTACATGGATCAAAGAATCATAGAAAGGTTTGGGTTGGAAGGGACCTTAAAGATCACCTAATTCCAGCCCTCTGCCATGGGCAGGTTGCCACCCACTAGACCAGGTTGCTCCAAGCCATATCCAGCCTAGCTTTGGACACTTCCTAGGGTGGGACATCCAAAACTTTTCTGGATCATCTATACCATATGATCACAATCTCACAGGAGCCTAAAAAGCAAGGTGCTTGTATACAAATGGCTAAAAAATGAGTCTGTGCAGTCCTAAGTTCTTTTAATCTTGCAGATGTTATTGAAAATTAAGAAAAATATTATCTGACTGAAATATATGAAGTCTCTTTCCCTGGAGATATTTAAAACCTGCCTGGACATGATCCTGTGCAAGATGAACTAGATGAACCTGCTTCAACAGAGAATTTGGACTAGGTAATTTGTAGAGGTGTCTTTCAATCCCAACCATTCTGTGATTCTGTGATACTTAAGTCATTATTTTCAAAATTTTAAGTCTTTCTGCTGAAAGTTATTTCCCCTGAGTAAACATAATTTATTTTAGCATTGCAGGAAACACAAGGGGAAAAAAGACTTAACTTAGCCTATGGGTTTAGTCCAACTATAAGTACCCTACTCAAGTAAAAGACTGTATTAGGTATGTGATTTATAACAGGCTTTGAACATTCAGATTTTGTATGTGTTAAGAATTTCTATTACAAATCCCTACTGAACTGCAGTATTCTTCTCAAATCACTGGGACAAAATAAAGCACATTGAATGAAGTTAAGAGTTTCCAAAATTCTCAACAAAGTGGCTTGGTGCAGATACCAGGCCACTGGCAACGATGTGAGTTTATTCAATCAATAAATACCCATTTGATAGAAAGGGTGCAACATGGGAGTTATTTTCTGGAAGACTAAATAGTGTTTAAAATATTTAAAGATTTCCTTCAAACAAGCACATTGTTACTAAAAGGGTTTATTTATTTTCCTTTTTTTTCCCTCACAAAGCATCTACTGTATTAATTTCACAATGTCAGTATCTGGAGATTGCTTGTGTGGATTCCCAATTTACAACCACAGTCTCCTTGGAGACAACAGTTTTATTTGTGTATTTATATTTCATTCAGAAAGACTTGGATTCCAAGACACGTCTCAGAGGTACAAAATGATGACATCTCTGAGCAAGATGACTTGGGAGGACTGAAGAATAAATAAAATGGTTCATGTATATAATTTCAACTAAGTGTCAGTGCACTAAGCAGAGTTTTACTGCAGGTGTATGTAAAGATAACCTTTTCCTGTAACATTATACCTTTATGTGGATATATGTGTACATATGTGTATATATCTATCTACATACATAAGATGAGTACATAAGGATCATGGAAGATTACAGAGTTGACAATGCCATATTTCTAACCAGACAGCTTGAAAAATGTGAATCATGTATGCAACTTGTGTGTTTTTTTTTTTTTATGTCAAAGTCCAGCACTACTCCAAGGGCTGCACAGAGGGATATGGCATGTACAACCACTCCAGTATCTCCACTGGTGACACTAATTTAAAGGTTTTCTAGTTTGTTGTCAGGGGGTGTATACAAAAATTATATCACAAACCTATCTCCCAAATGCCTAATATGAAATAAGGGGAATGCCTTGACTTTCTAGAATAAAACACACTTTTTGGAAATGCAGCTGATAAATGTGGTTTATGATGTCAGTTCCAGACAGACAGAGCAGTTGAAGGCTTGGTGGAAGAGCAGAGTGACTTAGTATAGGGATTAAATCAATAATTTGAGGAAAACCAGAAGAAATAGAATAAACTGATAAAAAAGAATTGCTGTAAATCATGTATCAAAGATATTCCACCATATATCTAATCTAGGACTTACTAGTTGTCCTGTCTCCCCTGCCAGTTTCTCTTTTTAATATATGTATGAAAATTGTTTTCACTAACAGTTCGTTGAAAAGAAGTAAAATTGTTAGGAAAGCAACTTTATAGCAACTTTAATATAACTTCAAGTGCTCAGACCACATTTGAGTGACAGATGTTAAGCTGCCTGCCTGATTTCCACCAACAATTAGCTTGGGCAAATAAAGTAATTGCATATGCCAGTTCTGACAGAACAATTTATTTTTTTCCCTTCTGTGCAATCATGATACAATTGTAGGGCCAGTTGTGATTTAAGGCAGGGACTGCTTGCTATTCTAGTCTTGTAGTCTTCCTAAGACCAGAGGAATCTGCATTTTGGCTCGTGCCTTGCCACTTCCATGATTAACTTGATTAGATGGAATAATTTTATAGCATTTCACTTAACAGAGGGTGCTTATGAAATGACAGTGTGAAATGCTGGATGTCTTCAACCCTCAAAAAACCCCCAGTGCTGTAGTTGAATCTGCTGGATTTGTATTGTTAAAAGAAATGTACATTACAGAAAATTATACTGAGGACAGCTTTTAAAAATTGAGTGCTTATGGGTAGCAGAGGGTTTGGTTAGATAATCTCTTCTCCTTCCAAATATTGACATTTCAGTGTTTCTTTTGAAATGGAAAACTAATGCAAGCAAGAGTTTTGTGGCTGGTAGTAAAACTCTCCAATTTGCTGCGCATTTTGCTTCACAGAATGTATCTTGAAGGAGCAACACTGCAATCAGCACATTGCCACAGTTATGCTTTGCAAATCCTACTTGCAAATATGAAAAAGATCCTCCCCTTTTTAATGCCTATCTTTGACCTCTCTTCTGCAAAGGCAGCTTCCCAGAACTAGTTTTCAGCTAAGCCAAAAAATTTCCATAGAGATGAAGTGTTTCTGCTGTGATACAGAGCAGTCAAGGATGGCACATGTGGCTCTGACCCAGGGTGAACAGAGACATCAAATTGAATTTCCTACATAGAATGTTTGCATTTTTCACTGGAAAATAAGAGTCCTGTATGTGTGAAAACATTAGGAACACTTGGTGTTTTTCTTGAGGTTGTCTCAAAAGGAAACAGAAACTTGAAAGCTTTTGTGAGAAAGAATTTCATTCATTGCTAAATGAGCATTTCTTGTTGGCTGCTGTCACATGGGATGGTTTTTATAATGTGGTCCTTTGGGGCATATTCTGCCCCCATCACTTGTAGCCATCTAAAAGGGAGCTGTCAGCTGATATCAATTATCCAAGTTTCTTCCAACATAAAAGATGGGGATAGGTAATTCCATACAGGGATTTATCCTATCCTGAGATAGGTATCCAAAATGGATGGAATAAATTGTTCTCTGGATTCCTTATTCTTTACTGAAAATGACACCTAGACAATTAGCTGTAATACCTGAGGGTAAATGGGCTGGATCATACCCTTATCCACTAGAACAGTTTTGTGTTTTTGCAGAAAAAAGCCTGACTAAGCAAGTAGGAGAATCAGATTTTATATTCTCCTACTGGTCTGCCTGACAGTCTTGGGTAAACTCGTTCCAATGTATGTTCCACTATTTGTATGTTCCACTGTTTCATTCTTTGCTTTCTTGTTTGCTTACTTTGCCAACAAATGGGCTGCAGAAAAAGAAAAGTCTTAATAAATATCTTCAGGACTTGATCTTCACAGCCAGATTTTAAAGTGGAAAGGACCAACAAGTTAACTGGGATTTATATAATTTTGTTCATTTCAAAGTTTAGCAGCCAGTTATGGAAATTACCCATGACCCTTCTACTATCCATGGAGAGAGAGACATAGAAATTTGTCAAAGCAATGCATGCCATATATAATACGTGCGTTCAAAGCTAAGAGAATTTAATCCAACCTTAAAAGACAAAAATCTATCAAATTGCCTGATTTTTGTTTCTAAGATGTAATTGTTTTTATTGATACCACTCATTTGATCTATTCTATCTTCAGTTATTATTTACTCCTTCTTCAGTAGATAGAAGTTACCTTCAGGAATTCAGGAGGTTAAAAATAATTATGAAATCACAAGAACTGAAATCCCAGGAACCTGAAGGTCTTTCATATAGGACATAAGAGAGAACAAAATTAAAGAACCTTTTACCCACTAAGAAAGAACTTGTCTTCATTAAGTGAACAGAAGCTCTGAAGATGAATTCAAGATAGGTCATGTCCCTTGGGCCTGACAAAAGCAGAGGAAGAACAATTAAGATTAATGTGAAGAATATGAATATGACAACAAGAGCAGGCAACCTGCTGCTGTCTCAGGTACAAGCGTGCAAGGCTCCCCCACCAATAAATGCAGCCTCTGCTAGGGCACCAGGAGGAATTTATGTCCTTTGTCATGTCAGAGTCTCCCAAGTCAACACAACAGACAAGTTCCTCTGAGCATATTTTTGCTGTGGGTACTTGCTGGCTCTCAGAGAGGAAAATGAATATATTCAGAGCTCAGAGGTGTCCCAGTGGGCCAACAAGAAGAAAAGTATTATTTCCCACTGGAACTGACAATGAACACAAGCTTCATCACTGTTTGTTTCAAATGCAAAAATATTTTTTCCTCCTTGCATAATGGGAATATACTTAAAACCAGACTGATAAAAACATAGAAAACTATGCAGAAAGAAGAAGAGCCTTTAGATAGCTGAAAATAATAAAGAAAAGGCAGAAGACAATGCTAGTGAAGGGAGTAAGCCAGTCTGACAAGACTTAAGGAATATGAATTTGGCAGCTGGAAGTAAAAATATGGTAACTCTGGAAAAATGGACTTGCATAAACATACAAGTGTAGTTGTCCCTTACACAGCAAAGGGAACATCCACAAGTTTTCTTTGTTTGTTGGTGAAGAACAACTGAGGTAAATTGTGCCTGCTGAAAGCAACATGAAGGAGCTTCAGAGCTAGAAAAAAAACCCAGACATCTCTGCTATTACCTTCATACTTGCTGGGCAGCATTTCTTGAGGGGGTGAATAAAAATTTTCTGTTTAGAAGAGTAGGGATCTTTTTGTACCCATGGTGCTCAAAGGCTACAAATTTTCAGAAGATACTTTTGTGGTTTTTTGGAAAGCTTTAGGGAATTCTGGAACTTTTGAGGTCTCCCAGAGAATTTTCTGTGTAAAGATGTTTGCATGGTGGGTATTCTCCCTCTCTTACCTCTGCAACAGTACCAGCTGGCACCAGAAATACCACTTCTCCTTGCATAGCTTGTCACTCACTTTGGGATAAGTGACTCTCATATCTTTCTAGTCATGATCTTGGCCACTGAAGGAGAAGAACTTACAGAATGAAAATCAAATGAGAGCAATTCTGGCCCAGCTGGTAAGCAGAAGTATCCCTCTAAGGGAAAAATGGCATGGTCTGCATCTATCCCAGTGAAGCTGAGCATGCTTGGGAAAATTCCCTGGCACTGAAGCATCATCATTTACTCTAAAGCATTCTAATGTTTTCTGGCATAATTTTGGCCCATTCCAACAAGCTCATTGCCAGAACAATTTCAGGGCATGGTTTGGCAGCTGGAGCCCAAGAGCCACTCCAGCAGGCAGTTTGCACACAGACACCCTGCTCAGAGTGTGAAACAGTTTGCTAGGAAAGATAAGAGATGTCCTGCACCAGTTGGCCTCATTGCTTGAAGATATCTCTGGATACATTTAATTTGCTGGTGCAGAAGTAGCTGTAGTTGTTCCCACGTGTGGAAAACAGAGTAAACAGAGAGAAAGCAAGTAAAAATCTTGGCTGGAAAAAAAATTCCTCAGAGGCAGACAGGCTCAAGATGATGTTCCATTTGAGATGACTTTGTTACACTGCATATTTTAAAACCTCAAAGTCTCATCAAGTGTTAAAAAAAAAAAAAAAAAAAAAAAAAGAAAAAAGCATTGTGCACTCTGGTCAGGCAGTTTTGTCATTGTTTCTCTAAAATGGAAACTGATTTCTGGAAGATGGCATTATTTGGAAGATATCAAAGTGCACACTGATTTTACTTCTTTGGAGTTGAAGACATTCTTCTGCTCAGCTTATTACACCAATAAAACAGAAGTGCAATAAAAATCATACATGCTTACTGGAAGGGATTGAAAAAGGAATATGCTTGCATTTGATGTAGAGAATTCAATGGGGTTCACTGAGGACTGTAAGATGAATATCACAGCCTAGAAAAACAGATAGACAAAGCAGACAAAAAGAACAGACTGTATCCAGCAGTCCTGAGAAAACAGACAAACAACTTTCCCAAAATAAATAGCCAGTGCTGTATATCATGATCTCATGGCAGTAATTACTGCAGCTGACTTGTATTCTATTAAAAACTTCTGCACCAAAATAAGATCTGTCCCTGAGGAGATTGCACCAGGCACAAGAAGGACACACTCGACCCCTGAAATAAACTCTGTGTGGTTTGGTACAGGCTCCAAAGGAGGCAAACACCTGAGCTGTGGTGAGGTCAGGAACTTCTCCAGTTCCAGTCTGTTCTTTGAAAACCCACAAAGGAGTGGAGGGATCCAGTGGGCATCCATGCAGGTGAGCTTGGAACAGGGATCATGCCATTAACACAGGAGTAGCAGGTGGCTTTTCCAAGGCTCATTTATCAAGGAACAAAGAAAGGAGCTCCAACAGTCATTTGAATTTGAAAGTTTTTGTTTAGATCATATGAAGTTGACTTTACCCTCTGCTAGCCTTCAATATCAACCACAGAGCTGTTTTCATGAAGTGGATTAAAATAATAGGGAAATACAGATTTCTGAAGAGAAAATATCTCAAGGGAAACAAAACTGTCAATAGATATATCTTTAAAAATGTTTACACCACCAAAATAAGACAACACAGTCAAAGGTTTGGAAGTGTTCTGAGAGGTATATTAGAGGATAATGATCTTCTGAAGGAAATAGGTGTGAGGTATTATTCTATTTCTGGTCATCATGATATTAGAAAGATATTATATCACTTACAAATGTGTAGTGAAAGCAACAAAACTAATTTGATGTAAGAACTTTATTACATTTATTTCCATTGGAGTAATTTAAGAGGAATTAAAGAGAAAGAGGAGTTAAATATAAGAATCTATTGTTTTCTGAAGCATACACCTGCCATGAATTAGGTATCAGTCATCATGCCAAAGAACCATCCAGGTAACATTAGACATGGAAAAAGGAGGATGGAATGGATGTCACTGGAAACCAGAGGTCCAAGACACGAAATCGAATTATGCATATTAGTGTATATTTTGACCATATCAATGTATGTATTTACATTAACCTTTTAATCAAATATCCCTATGACAACACTCAAGGAAACACCTCATTTTCCAGAATGTTCTTTTCTTATGATTTTGCATGACCCACAGTTACTTCTCATAACAAGTTTTGTAATTACATTCTGTAGACACTTACAGCAGTTTGAACCAGAGCTTGTGGGAGGCTAAAGTGTTAGGCAAAATTAATTCCATCCACACTAACTTTACAGGCAAGAAACTTCCAGATGCTGCTCAGACCCATGAAAAACCATGGCTGAAACCACAAGTGCTTTTGGCTGTTGGTCTCTGTAAACACTTGAAAAAATTGAGCATTAGATGGATTGGCTCTTGTCCACTGCCCCTGAGAATTCACAATGATTTCATTATTGGCAGGGTCACCTTTGAAAATAGTTTCTTTAGGAAACAAACAAACAAACAAAAAGCTCAGACAAAGCAACAGCTGTGCCAGACCTACCTGTACAGCTGGCAATGCCAAAAGTGTATTCAGAATTACTTCTTAGCTGTCATTTATGTCTTGTGAACCCTCCATGTTGTCTCATAATTATTGGAAGGGGAAAATTAATGTTTTAATAAAAATATAGCCTAAATTACCATTAATCTTAGCCCAAATGAAGAAAAAGTAGGACAAATCCTGTTATTATTTTATATTCTTAATCAAATTTTGATCTATAGAGCTCTCAACATTACTCTTGGGATAACATGGTTAAAGACAACAAAATGCTCTCAATTATAATTTATAAATTATTTACAAAAGAATACAATTGAAAGAAAAAGGGAATGCAAACAACCTAAAGGCTTTAATGTTTTCTTCATGAAGAGCTTTCTGTTGGGATTAGTCCTTTGAGATGTTGTGTTCTATTTCTTTTTCTTTTGAAGGCAAATTTAAAGCATAATATTATTTTATTTTATCTTTTCAAAGCAGTAGGGTGCATTGAAAATATCAAGATATCCTTGACAACTGGGTGTATTGCACAAAGAGAAAAAGAAATCACTCATGTTAGGGAATCTGTGTACTTCTTAATATATCACTAATATACAAGATTTGTTTTGGATGGGCAAGATGTATTCTCCCAGTCAATAAAACTGTGAACACAGCTGACTGGTTCATCCACCAAAATTCTAGATTTTTTCGTCAAAGGGCTATTGTTCCTCTTCCAGCTTGCAAAACAATGCATCCAAATGAATGACTCAACCTCATATTCATGAAGGACTGGGGTGGTGTGTATGGAGGGCACTGATGCAGGTTCTGCCCAGATTGCAGTTTCCAGCAGGTATTTTTAAAGCTCAGAAAAAATGAAATAAACATCGTCTAATACCAGGAGCAAAGGTCAGCTTTTTCATCCTAACTTTTTATATAAAAGAGGACTATCACATACCTATTTTTAGTTATTTTTACCTCATTATAAGGGTTTGGGGTTTTTTATTATTTTTTGGAGATGGTAAAGGCAGAGAAAAGCAAAGGTCAAGGTGAGCAAAGGACAAGACTGCTGAGAACAGAGGTTCAGCAGCTGCTGGAGAGTTCTGTGTGTGTGTTTAGGTGTGGGTGTTTGTTATGAATACAGGCTCAGTCTCTGCTGGCTAGACAAAGGGCAGGGAACTGCAGCCTGCCTGTGTTGAGTAGGGATGTGAGGGTGCTCTTGGTGCAGAAAGTCCACTGCCTTTTGCCTCTGGTGGACTAGGAAAGAAAATTCCCTGGGTCTTGAAGCCTTCCAGAGCTGGAGTCCCTTAAAACACCAAAGAATAAAAAGTATACTAGAGGCAAGTTCAGATGCTATTCCATAATCCAGTCTAAGAAAGACACACCTGCATCTAGTTCCTTAAAATCACACTATTTTCTCAGTATTTTCATCCACTATAATGTATACCTTTTCCTTGAGTTGAATTGATAGTCACTCCTTAAATATAAGCCTCTTTCATGAAAGATTAAAAACAAATTGATCTCATCTTTCACACTTTGCAATCCCAGTTGCTATATATTTCTGTTCAACAATGTGATTTCTGTATATTCATTGGCACAAGTCAAAGTTTCAGTTAAATGTCAAAGCTGCAGCATTTTAAAATGTTTTAACAATTTTGCATTGTGTTCTGCCACCTCAGGAAAAAAAAAAGACTTGAAACAGGAGTTCCAAGAACTGCATTAAAATGTATGTATAATTCATGTATAAAATTACTGTATAAAGAATATAGCTTAATAGGTCACGATCTTGCTAAAAAATGTAGTTTGTAATAATCTCTGGCAACTTGTGCCTCCTCCTCAGCAGAACAAAACTCCACAGAATATATTGCCTTTTTTATGCAGCTGTGTGACAACCAGTGAGGTTTAACTCTCTGGCTTCATGCCCTGCATTTGCCTCCTGCTGATTATTATTGCACCTCCAAAACATTTAGTGGCCAAGTGATCTCTGCTAATTTTGCTGTTTGGTAGCTTTGTACCTTGGCAACCACCTAGAGGAAATCTAAAGTCTTTCATCTTTGCACTCTCATTTAAATTTAGATTTCTGAATGAACAGTCTTCAGATAAAGACCTAGTTAGTCAGTAGTGAGCTAAGTCATGTTTTGCCCTCTGTGTACTGCTGATTTCAGGATTAAATATTTTCCTTCCTTAAAAAATGCATCAGAATGGCATCTTTATTTGATATATTTGCTCTTGAACATGAGAAGGGTAGCATTGCTCCTTTCAGTCTGCAGGTTATATCAGTGTGCTAGATGCTCTGAAATAAAGAATCAGTCTAGTTAAAGAACAGTAGTACTATCAGTGTCTCAAAGGTAATAATATAAACTTCTAATTGCTTTCTGTAAATTAATGTATTAATATTTTCTAAGTCATTGATAGGAGAAAATGTCCTAAAGTATTTCAAACACTTTCCCCTGGAACTTAGGCACCCTATGTGGGACAGCACAGGTTTCACAGCCTCTCCTGGGTAGAGGTAACCAAGTTTCTACTTCCAAATACTAAGGTGATTTCTTCTTTTGGGTGATGTTTTAAGAAGAATAAAAATATTTGCCTTAGTACTGTCTTTTATCCAATACATGCAAGCTAGAAAGTGTGCTTTAACAAAATGTTTAATTTTAAAATGACATGCTCTTTTTTTGTGGTAGTTTGAGAGGAAAAGAATCAAAAAATTTGAACAGCTCTCTAGTTCAATACTTAGCATTCTTGTTGGAGGGTATTTGATAAATATTCTGCAACTCTAAGGCTTAAATTTGAGATACCAATTCATTGATGTACTTCTCTCTCACATATTTTATTATTAAGATGTCTAAAATATTTGGGTATGTACCATCCCATATATTGCAGGTGTTCATTATCTTCATCAGGATATGTGTCCTTATTAGTCTGTCTAATCAGATTTGGCTCAGAGTTTAGGTGTTGGGGTTTTTTTTCAGAATTCATGATCTCCATTTTCAAACTCTAAAACACATCTGTTAGAAGAGACTTATGCACCATTTTTACATCATGACTTAAACTCTGTGAACTCGAATATGTCTGACCTGACCTGAAATAAATTCTACAATGCTTGCCAAATTAGGCAGAACCAACAACAATATTTCTTCCAGGACAAATTCTCCAGCTGCATCATCTCCTGGTATCTGCTTCTCTGAAACAGTCCTAAAAATCGTGTGATTTAAAGACACACTAGAAATCCATTCCAGTGATGAATTTCTTTCATAGTAAGATACTCATTCATCTTGTAACTTCATTTGCTACCATTCCAAATAAATAAAATATTAAACAGGGGATAAAAAGCCAAATTTCAAGAGAAACCACAAAAACTTCTTCAAAAGAAGTAAGCTGAATTGTCATCCAAAAATTTAATAGACTAAGACAACATGGTAACAAGTGCAAAGAACCCTGACAACCTGATTTGCACTTTTATCAAAGACCCCAGTGCCTAAAACTTGGTGTACAACATATGCAAATCAATCAGTCTTCCTCTTAAAGTTCAATGTTAAAATAGATTTGTAGTTGTTCAGCTTTTTATGTAGAAAAATACTCATAATCTGTGTAGTTATTGCCAAGCTGCTGCTTCTTTGCCATAGCATAACAATGAGCAAGAACTCATGAATTTTTTTTCTGTACTGCATCCAGATATCAATAAATGTGTTCACCATTCTGCACTTCAATGTCACTAAAAGCACCTAAATCCAAAATTCAGTTCTCTAATAGATTTTTCTTCCAAGTTTTTGTTTAATCTGCCCATGGAAGAGACCACACTGGAGTAGGTGCTCACTGCACACCATGAATGACTCCTGGATGGAGCAGATGGATATTCCTGAAGGAAATGTGTCCTGTGAGGAGCTCATATTGAAGCAGATTTTTCTGAAAGACTCCAGCCCTTGGAGAGTCCACATCAGAGGAAAGGAAAACCGTGAATTACCACCTGTAACCTCCCCTCCTCACCCTCCCAGGCTGCCCAGTGCCAGAGAGGAGTCAAGTGGTCAAGTAAAGCTGAGTTTGGGAAAGGAAGAAGGAAAAGAGTTTTAACGTTTGCATTTTTCTTTCTTGTTACCCTAATTAATAATTTAAAAAAAACTTAATTAAATAATTATTTTAATTGTCAATAAATTAAATTAATTTCCCCTCATTCAAGCCCATTTGCTCCACAATGGTAGTTGGAAAACAATCTCCTTGAATCTGACTCAGTCCACAGGGTTTCTCATCCTATTTTGTCCCTCTGCCCCACTGAGGAGGGGGAGAGAGCAGGGGAAAAGGTAGAGGAGGCTGGCTGGAAGCCAAGGCTAACTCAGCATGTGTGTCAAATAAGATTGGTTTTCCCCATTATATCACTTTATATTTATCTGTGTTGAACTTCATTTGACATTTTATTGCCGAGATACTCTGGCCTCTAAGGTCCTCCTCAAATTCTTCGCAGTCTGTCCTGTTCTCCAGTGCCTCATATAATGTTGGATCATCATAATTCACAGCATATTATCACCATACAGATCATCCCTCTTCTGTAGGTCATTTCTTGACACACTAAACAGAAAGAGTTCCAGGGCAGACTCCTGCACAGCTGCTGGGATAACCATCCTGCATTGCAAAAATGACCTTTTGCAGTTATCCTTGAATTCCTGCCTTTTAACCAAAGATTAATGCATGTGAGGGTCTTCCCTCTTACTCCATGATACTCAGTGTTCTGGCAGCCCCTGTAAAAGCCTTTGTTAAAATTTTCTAGGAAGTTAAAATAGACTATATAGCTCCTTCATTTTATCCTGTATATTTCTTGACAGCTTTAAACAATGCCTTCTACTGAAGCCATGATTACCCTTCTCAAATAAAAATAAAAATAAAAATAATATCCAAGGGTCTATTCTATAATTTTTTAGTATTGCTATTAATTTTTACAGTGGAGATGTTAGGTTTAAAGGACTGTTAGTCCCTGAGCACATCTGTAAACTTTCTAAGCTCTGCTATCTCATCCCCTGTCTTTTTGTCTTCAGATACCACAAGATTTTAAATGAGAGGTTATATATGGAGTACATTTATTTAATCTGTGAGTCCCTGTAGAACTCTAGAGGCAGTATCATCTGGCCCTGGTAATTTGTTAGTGTTCATTATGTATATTTGTATTATAACCTCTTCTACAGTTGCTTTCATGGATAGGTAATGCTACAGTGATTAGAGCACTTCTCCATAGCCTGGGAATTCCATGTTCTGTTCTGGTCCAGAAACATTTCCCCTGCCTGTCTGCACAATGCAGGAGATGTTTCTCAAAAGACCATAATGGATTGGCACAAATAGCATTGTGTTCTTTCTTTAATTCAATATATTAATGGGTGTGGGATATCTGACTTTCATTCCAACCTTTGCTGGTCAGGGTTAAACCCCAAACTTCCAATATTCCAAACCCTCTCTTTAGGGATTCAAGAAGAGAGTCTTTTAAGCCTCCTGCTGAAACTGCTAGACTTTAGAGAACAACTAAATATTCATTGGGCAAAAGACTCTGTGATCTCGGTGATTAGGGTATTCATGTGGCAGGGGAGATGTGAGTTCCTGACATTCTAATGAATATTTACATAATTTTGTATGAAGTATTCACTGGAGCAGAAACAGCAAGTTGTCTGATCACTTACCTATAGAATCATAATTTTCTCGCCTTTCAGCTCAATTAATTTTTAATAGTGCCTTACAAAGAGGGACAGCCACAGGAGGAGGAACTGTCTTCACAGAATGTCCCAGCACTCCGAGCATTCTCCTGATGTTAGTTCTTAAACTCCCCCAAAAACTGAAGAGATTTACACTTGTTACTTAGGCTTTCTCAGGGTGCTGGGCATAGAGGGATCATCACCTCTCTCCTCTGGTCATAATTTAAAAAAAAAGTTGTGCTTTAGAAACAATTTCTTGGAGAAGGTTCAGCACTTTGAATAACAAACGGAAGATGCGATTTCAGTCCCTGAGACGACTACAGGTTATTCCTCCTCTTTCTTATACTTTGGACCCTGGCTAAATGTGGTGGCTTCCCATCTTGTTGGTTTCTAGCATTTCTGGGACAAGTTGTCTGGTTCTGCAAACTTCTGCTCAGTTTATCCAGAAGGTATATTTTTAGGAATCTAGGGAATTGAGAATATCTCAAGACTTTTAAATGGTAGCAGAATTTGTACCACAAGTATTCATGGGACAGGAAAGATGTGAGTTCCTGAATTTCCCCAGGATTACACGTGCAGTGTACTCATGACAAAGGAACAACAAATGTGTGTACCATGTGTGCTTTGAGGTCTAAAAGTCTGTGGTTAATCCTTCTATGTTACCTACACTGCCAAATTTGAACTCAAACATTTGACTTAGGCCTATTCCTTATCTGTTTGGAGGTTTTTTTTGTTGTTGTTGTTTGCTTTGTTTGTTTTTAGTTTTGTTGTTTTTGCTGTTGTTTGCTTTTAGCAAGAGATGGTGTAACTCCCTTTCATGGGGCTTTTCTCACACTGGTGGTTCATCAATGATACCAAATCCAGAGTCCTGCTATGCTGTAAACATAAATTAGAGATTTTGCTTTTGACTTGAGATACTGGAATGAATTGAGTTAATGAAGCAGAGGGAATTCAGAAACTGTCTGACTACAGAGAGAGCCTGTTTATGTGGCTGTCAAATGTTTATACTCGTGTATTAATTGCCTTAGATGAGCTGTTCACCTGAATGAGCTGTTATCCAGACATCTGTACCCGCTTCTTGCAGTGATGTTTAGGCAGTGCCCTTCTCGTAGGTGTCAAAATTATGAACTTGTGCTTTTTCATGATTTTTCATTCAGCCTTGTGTTTAATCACAGGTAAATTAATGTTGTACTCACTAGTATGACTGGTGCTGGTTTCCAACTACACCCTCTCACTGTCAGAGCAGGGTGTCATCTGGCAAAATAAGAAAGTAGTGGCACATATCCAACAGTACAGAAAGAGAAGAGAAACAGAAAATCTGTTTATCACTTCAGACCCCATGTATAGCTATTTTACCTCCCAGGGTAAAAACTGTCAGTACAAGTGGTTATTTCTGATGAGAAGAGCAGGTTAATGTGGATGAGATTCAGAGGGTCTTCCTGCTTTTACTCTAACAAAAAAGAGAGACTTGGTCAGTCTTATACTTTATTGTTTTCAATAAATGGTTAATTATCTTCAACAATGCTAAGCCCAAGACAAGATGGAAGTAGGGGAAAAAAAAACAAAACCCAAACCACAGAAGATAACATCTGAGATTGGTTCAGTTGGTTCTGAGATTCATTTTTCCCTGTAACACACTGAGCAAGACATCTGATACAAGATTCAAAACCCCAAAAATTGAGATTCAGACAAATCTTTGACCATAAATTCAAATTTTCAGTCTTCAACATTACTGCTCTATTGCAGGCTACATCCCAGCACATTTTGCATTTTAAGCATAACCTTTCCATTTGTTCACTTCTGAGGGCAATGAGCAGCTCAGCACCTGATTCATGCCCAAGCCTATGCAGGGTTTGCAAAGGAGGATTTCCACTTCCTGAGATGCCCAAGGAACCCCATGCCACAACTATTGTAGCTGCATGGACAAAATGTGCTTATTGGTTCCTGTGTGCCCCAGAAAATGTAGTAGTGGCTGCCTTTCCAGGGCAAACTCACTGGCACAACAGGAATGTGGCAGCAGATTAGCAGCCAGCAGATGTTTGGAAGATCTGAGCTCAGTTCTCTCTGCTTAGCAGGACTTAACTCCCCACTCCTTGTGGTTTTGGCAGGTTGCTCAGCCAACAGATTCAAGGCTGCTTGGAGGGAGGGCAGGATGCCTCAGCAGTGCCAGATGAAAAGTCTTGCAGTGAGCAGAGAAAGAATTTAGAGCTCACTGGACTGGAAAGAGAACATCTAAACAAGGGCAACTCCAGCAGAAAGGCTGGGGACGCCCTCTGGAAGGACAGGGAGGCTTCAGCTCCACTTTCAAAGGCTCTTTATGTGATTGTTCCCAGTTGTGTTTTCATGTAAAATACATAATATCCAATGAGTAGGGACTGGGACCTCAGTCTGTTTCTGCCGAGGATCACCAATAAGTGCTCTAAGAATTAGACTGCTCTATGAAGTGGGAATTAAAATTATCCCGGGGACATCTGGGTTAATCCTCCCCCTTAAAACCTATATTAGTCTCACTAATGTCTCCAGGAATTAAAATAAAGACCAACAGCTCTAGTTATCTGCTCTACAGCTTTTGTTCCTCTCTACACATGCTCCCTTTAACCAAGTCTTGGCAACAATACCATCCCTATTTATCATCTTCAGACTTTCTTTTTCCAAGTCACTCTTGCAGAATCCACAGAAGGTTCACAGAGAAGACACAGCTGGTATCTCAGCTGCCTGATTCTTAAATGGCCTGAGCCAAAGGCAGAGCAGTGTGCCAACTCTCTGGAGCCAGAGCTGCCTTCCTGTTCACTCTCATATTTATGCAAATATCCTGGCACTAGTCTAAAAATACCTGGATTTAGTCAGGAGAGACAGAGGTGTAGAGGGCTCATACTCTGCTCTCCCACCATCATCTCCGTGCATCATGTGTTGTAGCTGGAACCACACAGGTTAAACCAGAGCTATGTTGTTCCCTGGGCATGGTTTTATTTCCTGACCAAAAAAAAAAAAGGAAAAAAACCAAAACCAAAACCAAACAAAACAAACAAACAAACAAAAAAACCCAAACCCAAACAAAAATAAAACCAACAACCCCCCACACACAAAAAACAAACAAATAAAAAAAACAAACAAAAAAACCCCCAAAAAAACTCACACAAGCTGCTCAACAAAAACACAGGTTCTTTTTCAGAGAGGAAGAATTTCACTATTTGTTGCTCACAAGCATACTCTGAGCTTGTGACTGCAGTCACCCAAGAGGGATCAATGAACTGATACAGGGGGAAACATGCTGTGCTTGTGTTTCCTGAGGGATAATCAATAATGCCAAACAGATACACCGAGACATGTGCAGAAACTGAACTGCATCTCCTTGGAGACGAATGGCTCACTACAGCTCTGGCCAGCCATAAGTAGTTTTAATAAATATACTGATAATTAGATTTAAATTATTGAGAGTCATAAGGAACAGACTGAAATATTTCTTTGTTTAGAATTTTTTCTTAATTGTCTGGGGAAAACATGAGAGCTATTCCATAGGATGATATAATTGGCTTATTGTTGATCTTTATATAAGCTGTAGGTTACATGCTGGCTTGGACTAAGTGCTTTGCATTTGGCAATTAATCTGCAAGTTTATGGCCTTTTGTTGAATTTCAAGGAAGGAAATCCTAAGACATGTCAGATGATAAAGCTTATAATATTAAATCAAATTACAATTTTTTCCCCAAAGAAATGAAGTTATGCTTATTTTTCTTTATCCCTAAGTCAGTAAACAGGCTGTAGACCTGGATATTAAGAGAAAACAAGATTATGCTTCAGTCACCAGCCTCTAGAGGAGATGATTGAGAATGAGGAACTATGCATGTGTCTCTCCCTTGATGACAGGTTTATAAGTGGAGAGAGTAATGGGCAACACTACAGTGAATTGCCAAAAAAATACTTTACACTGTGCCAATATAGCTTAGGAACCTATTTCCAAGTTACAGTTCAAGGAAAAATCTCTGACCAAAAGTTACAATCTGCAGACATCAACAATTTTATCAGTGAAATTACTTAGTTATACAAAAGCACAGCTGAAGGTTACTATCTGGGGTTCAGTGTATAAAATGTCACTAAAGGAATCAATCTCTTTAAGTCATTAAAAACACAGAAAAATAAAGGAATTCGTCATTAAGCACTATGATCACAGTAATTTTTGGAGGTTGTGAGGGACATGTCTTTTACAGAGCCCATAAGTGGTCATTAGACCTGTAATTTATCCGGAAGACTCCCTCATCCAAGCAGAATGTCCTTATTCCTTGCATATAAATACATGATTCTGTGTACAACCTGGACATTATTTATTACCTCATGCAGGTAAGGGAGGAGCTGTGACCAGAAGAGTATCTCTAAATTTCAGTATTTTAGTGAAGTTTAGGGTTTGGCACAGATCTTCCTTCCCATTGACACCAAAAGCATTTTCCACCAGGTGCTACTTGGTTGCCTATGAGGAGCAAGGGACCACCCCTGCTTCCATGGATTGCATCTCTACTTTTTACTGGAATCACAACAGCCCACAAACTCCTATTTACAAGGCAAATGACAACTTTGCCTTTTTTGAACCTAACAACTCTGCAGTGCAGCTTTGGATAAAAAAATGTTCACTTCTTTCATCTGGGTTCACCCAAAAACACTGAATTCAGTTTTCTGTACTGTCACCAAGGTAATACAATTTTTCCACTGCAGGTAGTGGTCATTCCCCTGAAATGCACCTCTTGGGGCAGTTTGATAATCATCTGTTTTTCTTTTGCTAGAAACAACAGAGAAACCAGCATGAATTTCTGTAAGGTATATTGAAGAGTTTCCTGCTGTTCTATGAAGCAGTTCCATGAAGGCCTATTATTGTCAGAGCACCAGAAGTGAATCTAAAACCTTGCAAACACACACACAGACATAGTGCCTGCTGCGAGAAAGTGCTAGTGTAGTACAACCAAGTGATAAGAAATCAGGTATAAGAGCTCATGTCCTATACAGCAGGCAAACCCAACACTTTTTGTTATCTTTCCTTTTTTTTTTTTTAATGGCACTTTACAGTTTTATGCCTTTTTTTGTTTGCTTACTACTTTTTTTTTTGCTTTCTTCCCTTTAAGAAGATGAAATCTAATGAGGAAGAGAGCCATGTATTTGCATCATGAAATAAAATCCACCTCCCCTTTCATGCCATATTGCAGATTTCCTGACCTCTCTAGAGAAAATGCTTTAACCTGATTTCCATGCAGCAGAATTTTTGAACCTTTCATTTTGAAAGCCTTGCACATCCCACATCATCTGTTCTCTTCTTGTTGCATGCATAAACTCATCAGATATGAGAGGAGATGAATAAAATTTAAGTGAAAGGGTTGCAGAGCAATCTTCTAAATGCTGAGAGGGAAATGCAAGACATCACTACTGATTAAAAAGGTTTGCTGGTTGGTATCTGTAATTGATTGGTTCTGCTCTCAATGTGTGTTTTAGTCTTAAGGAGAATCGAGTGATCCAGCTAAGCAATACAACTGTGGACATTAAATTCACAGCAAAGTGCAGTCTGCTTTTTTTTCGTCTTTCAGGCATCAAACTCTCTTACAGTAAAGTAGTTTGCTTGAAGTGGACTAAACAGCATAGATGATAAATTATGGAGATATTTGTTTTACAGGGAAGAATCAATTTCTTTTTTTTTAAGCAGGGACCTTACTCTATACTTACTAGTCATTATTTATGGGAAAATCTAGGAAGCCTTGTTGGGGTGCCCACAGCCCCTTTGTTCTTTGAGCAGTGTGAGCATGCATAGCAGAAAACTTATGCTTTTAAGGAAAAAAGGTCATATTTTCTACACACACCGTTTTTAAGATGTGTAATTATAGTTCTTTCAATGAAGTAGTTCCTGGCTGATTGCTGAGTAGGTAAGAGAGAGAAGCAGCTTTGCCAAATGGCAAGAACACTGAAAGTTTTGAAGAAGTGGTTTGTGTTATTGCCTGATCAAAGTGACTGATGAGTACCCTTGCACGAGTCTTATTTCAGTTTTACAGAAAGGGATATCACACCTTTTTATAATGTTCTTTGAGACATTTTGATGAAAAAGGCTCTGTAAGAGCTAAGAGGCATTGCTGATATTATAAGTGGACCACATGCAGAAACAAATCCTATTCTCTTGAATTTAAAAGATTCTATTCAATCACCTTGTTTTTCTGTCTCGTTGTACTGCGCATTTTGTGTGGTTTGCTTGTTACAACAGTAGAGCCGTGCTGAGATTGCTTCCTGCAGAAATACTTCCCTATTCAGAATGCATTTGAGCTACTTAAGAATATTCAGGTAATTATCTACCTGTTAGCTTTCTCTGTAGGAAAACCTTATGACTGTGACCCCTGGAATCTGGCCTTTCTCAATCTATAGTGATATTTATATTTGACTTTTTCCTTTCAATGCAGAGGTGAAGATCAAAATTACCTGAAACAGGCTGTTCTTGTGATTGTCACAGAGCAAACAGAGAATCAACTTAAATGGAAAACGAGCTATCTGGAGGTGAACAGATTAATTTCACCCACAGAGATGTTCAGAAAAGAAGAAATTATTTTGATTTGGAGATAATCTGAATAAACCAGAACTCCTTATCAGAAGATTTAGAGGCATTTACTGAATCTAAGAAGGGCACAACAGCTATTTTAACAGGTGACTGCATAGTGACAAATGTACACTCACGACATCAGTGACATCAACCTTTATTTTGATAGGGCAACTGCAGCTGTAATATCCTTCAAAACCTTTCTTTAATTGACCTAAATGGCATACAGGAAGGGGGAAGCATAAGAGAATATTTTGCTTTAGAACCAAAAACTCTGTAATTTTTATTTCCTCTTTTGTATTTTTTCCTTTCTTAATTGTTGTGTCATGACATTGGAAGTAGAATGATTTTATTTAGGGGATGGATTAACAGTCATAAGTGCAAAGAAGAGAAGCAAAGGCTTCTCCCTAAATAAACGGGAAGATTTCAAACCATCTGCACATTCAAACACCAGGGAAGTACAACAGTAGCAAATGAAGGTTAATCTAATAAGAACAATATTGATTCTTGGATATTATTTCTATTATTAGTATATTAAAACTAGTGAAGAGCTCCCCTCTTAACATTTCCCTGAAGTACTAAAAACAATGATCACATTACACTGGAACTCAAGCTCTAAAGAATTTGAAATTCAGCTAGAGCTGTTCCAGTGAGAGTATAAAAATCCATTTACTTCACACCTTCTTAAATCCTCTTAGTGCCATAACAAATTAGTGTGTAGGGGGGAAGCAACAGTTTTTGTCTTAATTGAACTGGATTTAGTTTTCCCAGGGAGGTTTGATGAAGAGGTGAGTTCTCAGTGAGAAACCTTCTGGTGAGAGGTCTCTTTGAATTGTAGCCAGTCCTCTTAAAGGTTTGACAAGTGCAGGGAAGGACACTTGACTTTTATGAGTGCTGCATTTTGTGACTCCCCAAAATGAAGCTTAGGGAACTGCATTACATTTGCTTTGAATGAAGGGAACTGTATTAACATTGGCTTTGTCATAGTGATTTTTGGGGAATATTTGCCTCATTAACGTTTAAGTATACATGTCAAAGACTTTGGATTCAACAGAATTAAAGTAGTAACCTTTCCCCACCACTTCTTTCTAGAAAACTAATTAAGAATGGACTGACCTCAAAAGAAAAAAAAACAAAAATGACCAATATTTAGAAACTTTATTTCTACAGAAATTAATTTCTTTGCCTACTTCAGGTGCAATAGACAGTAATCTGTAGCTACAGCTGCCCAGCAGTGTTTCTTGCTGCCTGATTATAGTTTCTCAACAATGGTTTCTACTGCTTTCTTACAGAATTATAGAAATGTTTAGGTTGGAAAAGCCCTCTTTGTTGACTAAATCCAACCAGTCCCTCAGCACTGCAAAGGTCACCACTAAGCCATTTCCCCAAGTGCCACACCAACACTACTTTTAAACAGCTCTGGGGTTCTATGGAGCCAGGATTTAAAAATATTTACTTACTTGGCTTCTTGTACATGGATTTCACATCCACGTTCAGTAATACAAAAGCTAGGTGCTTAAAAACAATTTATATTAACTTATTCTGTACACTGGGGACAGAGATAGGTGTCATACAATGTAGTATCATTCAGACATAAATCGTGATTTTCAATTGGGAAATTGCCCCCTTCCTGATCATTTAGTAAAGTAATTCAATTTCTTCAGATTCCCGCCTGGAAAAAAAATGCAAAAAACCTGATTGCTTCTCTTTTCTAAGTAATCTGAAATCCATGAAAAACAGAAGATTGATGTCCCTCACATGTATGGGAAATATGGCATCACCCTGCCAAGAAATATGCAAATACCTCAACTTATCAGGATATGTCAGAAAGAAACATTTAAATCAATACCGTTATTTTGGACTTCTGAAAATGAAAGATAAAGTGGATCTGTATGTAGATAAGGATGTTCAAATGTAGCCTTTTTGTTCCTACTGAAAGGAAAAACCATGTACAATAGAGAACAAACGTGCATCCTGATACAAAAAACAATCCAAAACAAACAAAACAAACAAACAAATAAATACCAAACAAAACCCCTACAATAAAAACCAAAACCCCATGATAATAAAAAGAAAGTTAGCACAACCAGGAAACAAAGCCCTCTTAACAGTTCAGAGAAGCCACAAAAAAGTGTCAGCCCCCATAAACTAACTAACTGAAAATTGTGTGACCTTTAGATTCCCTACAGAGTCTTAAAGGGTTCTGGCTTGCTTCTGTGGGAATGAGTCACTCCAGTCCTATTGGTATAATCACTGCTACCACCAGGCAAACCATCTCAAACCTTTTCCTGATCTATTGCCTAAAACAATAATCCTCCAGCTATGCAGCAGCAGCAGATTGTGAGATGTGTATCACCAGCCTCCTGCTTCCACCTCAACTGGCTCTGTAGTTTAACACCTGACTACAGCCCTCTCCCATCGCCGAGTGAACTGGCAAGGATAGACCTGCAAATAAATGGCTTTTAGCCACATGAAAACTCAACTTTGTCCTGACTCAGAGGAATGAAGACTCAGCAGTTGTGTAGGGGGTTGCTGGCTGTGGTTCCTTTTGCTGTTCCAGTTGGGTTTCCACTTGGCAAGACTGAAGGACTGGCAAATTTCTCCTCATGGGATCACTGTGCATGTCCAGCATTTGCCAGCCTTGCCTGCCTGCAGGCAGAAGAGCAGGGTGTTGCTGGGCCCACTGATGAATGTGTGTTGGTTCTGGGAATGGCTGCTATTTCTGGAAATGGGAAACAATCTGTCTATATCAGTAAATTTCAGGGAAACAAAAAGTACAGGAATTGTCTGGTCTCTCCAATGATTATTCAGTGGCTCAAACTGCCCTTAGATGTTCACCTAAATCATAAGCTCTTGGTATCCTGGCATGCAATTAATGAGGGATAATTAAATAACAATATTTAAATCTTTTAGTTAAGCTCTAACACTCAAGTATTTGTAGTAGACATGAAACTTGTGCATTGCCTTTCAAATGCATCTTGTATGAACCAGAAAAGCAGGGGCATGGGAGGTGTCTTATCCTTCCTGCTTGACTCTCACAGGAAAACTCTGCCCCAAAGTGAGAATCTCCAAGGTGCTAGCCTGCTTTCTTTAATGGATCTTATTAACAAGGCAGTGGTTTTAGCAGGATTGAGTGGCAACTTGAACATATCCCAATTACTACAGTCAATGTGCATGCTAGTTCCAAATTTGACATTATATCTACTTTATGATTAATTACTGCCAGTCATATCCACCAGTGAAAGGGAAGTACAGTGGTCAGAACTACTCTGTGCTGCAAGATGCAGAAGCATCTGTGCCTTATGCTGGGCAAAGGGACTCAGTTTCTAGCCCAGAGCATCACTGCTCTCAATTTCAGAGTGCTTCTGGCCTCTGGAGACTAACCACTTAGCTGGTTTCTCATCTGAAGCATGCATAATAATAATTGTAATAAAAAACTCCCTCCTTTAGGGTTTTGGGTATAAGAGGTAGAAAAATCTTATTTATTGCAGACTGGGAGGTAAATCTTAGTCCCAAAGAGTGTATTATTACTGGTCCTGTTAAACAAATCAGAAAGCCAGCAAAACTTGAACATTTAGATAATGAAACTGGTTTAATCTTTAGTTTCAAAGAGAAACAAATAAAATCAGAACAAACAAAGCTTGGGGTTTTTTTTTGTGTGTGTGTGTGTGTGTGTGTGTGTTTAAAAGTCTCTTGAATACGGACACAACAAACTCAAAGCTCTCAAGGCTGAGGCATGTGCAATTTATTCTGCTTCTTCAGCCACAAAGGGATCCTTTTCTGCCTTCTGGCTTGAAAACCTTCTGGTCATGAGTATGGGCATCTTCTTCTTTGGTCCTGACATTTTTCTGGTTTTGCCTGAGGAACTAGAGCAGGGTGAAGTCATTTAGGATTTGTACTTGTTCAATTGGTTTTCTTTTAAACTGACAGGGACTTCAGGCACTTGCAAGAAGACAGCACTGTTGCCTGGTAGTCACTTCTGATATTCTGGTTCTACCTGCTTATTACTTATTTCTTTTCCTCTAGCAATGCCATCCACTTTATGCTGTACCTCAAATTCACACTTGTTCACATATTTGAAAAAAACACTCCACAGTAGTTTTTTTGTTTGTTTGTTTTTTTTGTTTTTGTCTTTTTTTCTTTGTTTGTGGTATTTTGGGGGGAAATGTGGATCACATCCTTTGAATGGAATTCCCTTATTGTGTATGTACACACACATTCATGTACAACTACATGCATTAATATACACATTTAATTTAAAATAAGAACTGAAAATATTAATTACTTGTCTTAAAATAATTTAAGAAAACCACCTAATTATCCATGGCAAATATTGTCTGTAAATTGCACAAAGAATAAATCATGGATTTAAACTAAAATCTCTCTATATAACAATTTTTGTATTTTACTGAGAAGAAACTAAAGAAATGATCCTTTATTATACAGTGAAAAATGTAATTAAAATTGTCAAAGACCTTGATTGTCTTTATTCGTTTGTTTCACTGAAAAGTGTCAGGACTAATTTCTTCTCATTCTGTCATGGCCCAAGTGTGTAAACAATGTATGACCAAGATCCCAAATGAGAAACTTGTACATGCAACATCTATTTTTCTGTTGAATTTCTCCTGGCAACATGAATAATACCATTGCAAACACTGCTGCCTGGGAGAGGTTTTGCTGAAGCACAAACCAAGTGAACCACATCAGATGGGGGAATTCACCTGCTCCATTTCCTGGTGATGTGCCCTAGAAAGCAAAAGCTGGCAACTCGGGGATGTGTAAGAACAGAACACACATATTTGCCCAGATTTTTTTTCCCCCCAAACAGCTATCTCTAAAAGGGAAGAAAACTCTTAGCCATATCAAACAGAAATTAAAACAGGGAATTAAGATTTTTTTTGGAAAAACAAACAAACAAACAACAAACAAACAAACAAAAAACCAAACAAAACCAAAAAAACAAAAAAGGAGTCAGCTTGAAAAGAGGAATTAAAGGTGGAGCAACCTGCCCTGGCTTGATGGGATGCTACATGTAGGGACCCAATTTTAATGGACAGATGTGATCCCAAGGGGGCTTCTTCACTGTTTAGAAATTTATAGCTATCCGTCAAGATTCTGTGAGTAGGTTTGTGTTTTATCTGTTGTGGTGCTGATATTTATACAAGAGGCAGAATTTACTTATTGCCTGTTAATTATGTGTTGTTAAGCAATCAATAAACAACTTTGATCCCAGTTTGTTTGAATTTGTAGATGTAAATGTTGCATCTATCCTGTGACCCTGATCCGTAAAAGAATGAATCATTGCACCTAAGTTTTAGTATTTAACTGGGATGTCAGCTGAAGAAATTGATCACCCAGGGCCCCCTTCCAGTAGTCAATGGGACATCATGGTTCTAGGCGGGGATGGATGTCCCACACTGGCTGCATGACCCCTGTGGCTGTGGAAAGAATCAAGCCTTTAGGAAAATGCCTAAAATCAAGTGGCTGGACCAGTATTGGAATTTATGTCTTAGGCTGGCCTTTTTCTGGGCCAGAGGAAGCTGTTACCCTCTAACTGGGATCCATAGCTTTTAATTTAGGAAAAATAACAACTTGAAGTCAACTACAGGCAGCCTTCATTTGTTGTATATAGTCAGAGGCTTTGATCAGAGGCTGAAAAAACTTTGATCCCAGATCTACTCACGAGTATTTGGATGTTATTTAATACAAATTACTTCATTATCAAAACTCTGGAATCCTGTATGGCTGGTAGATACTTTATTAACACATACAAACGAGTTGAGCAATGCTTGGGAATATTCCTGACATTGGAACCTGACTGTAGATATGCTTTGATTGCTCATTTCTGTCACTGTTTTGGTCCATAGTTTGTGCGCAGTTTGGGAGAAGGAAGAGGATCTATTAACATGCCTTATTGTGAGAGTCTAATGCCAGGTGCATTTAACATCCCAGCATGCCCAGAACCTGTCTGCCCAATCTGACCTACCATCTTTTTTGCAAGGAATGCTGATTGTTTGTTGGATTGTGCTAAGGGAAAGCTGGCTGTTCCTTTGAATCATGGAATGCTACCAAGCTGCAAAAAATGAATAGACCAGTGTTACAGAACGAGTGCTGAGTGTCCCAGGTGCATATTCCATGATAACAGATCACTTTTGTAAAATAAAGCTTGCTAAGAAATAGAGACTAGAAAATCACATCTGTGCAGAGATAAGGAAGAGAATCAGATATGTTCAGGGTAGCCAAAGCCACCTGACAGACACATCTTCAGCTGAGATTGTGAACAAACCTTATCTGCTACACATATCTGCTGATGCTGAGAGCAACACAAATACAGCTTTGCGACAGTACAAAGTGCTTAAGCAAAGGCTCATTCTTATGTCTGACTCCACTCTGGTAAAACCAATTTGCAACCATGAGTGATGAAGAAGATTTTTTTTTTCTGCTTAAAAGAAATCCTGCAGTATACTTAGCACTTCGCAAACATATAGGTAGAGTTGTCACTCTCTTGGTGGTTTCACAAGAGACAGAAACAGTGAGGACCCAGTGAGAGGTCAGCAAGTCAAGCAGAGGCAAATCAGTGAGACAGCCTGCAAAGAGCAGGGCAGCAGTGGGAGTTTTGGCTTGAGAATTAAACCTGAAGAACCACAACCCCCCAGAAAAGCAGCAGCATGTTTAGCACTAACTGGCAGCCCTGCTGATATTTTACTGACCTGCCCCCTTGGGGCCATAGATGATGGGAACTGAATGTGCACAGTGACTAAATGATCTTTTTACTTCTGGCAAATCAGTAGGGAACCAAGAAGGAAATTTGCTGATCGCTTGCTATTCTCTGTGGTGAAATCTGTGGCTTCTCAGGCTGCCTCCCACCGTGAACATAAATTCATTTGAAAAACAAACAACATAGAAGAGGGAAAAATAGACTCTTAATGCAAATTGCCTGGTACTAAGCAAATAAAGAGCGTAATAATAAGTGATAGCAATGCAGACTTATGCCTTTGTCAAGACAAATGAGCGTCTTACTGGGTATCATTCACAGTTACAAATTAAGACATTACAGGAATTTTGTTCTATTTTGTGCAATTGTGGCTTATTAATCTTCATTTTTATGTCCATTTTCAGGTCAGCAAATTCTCTCAATTTTGGATATCCTATAGTAAGGTCACCAATTAATTTGGAACTTTTTGAAGTGCATGTTTTCATCTCTTCTTCCCTCCATTGAAGTTCCTTCTCACAGTTGACACATCTTAGATCAAGACTTAATAATTTATGGCAAAATTGCTTTTAGTTTTAGGAAGCAAAAATCCCACTGAAGTTTTTGGAAGGTTCCTTCCTGTAGCACGGAACCTATAACACAAATCCTTTTGTGCCTGAGAGGTCCTGTGTTAGTGAACTACCATCCTATAAATCACAAGACACAAAATGCTCCTGTTTCACAAACAGAAAAATGAGATAGACCTAGAGTTACAGCTATTTAATGAGTTACCATTCAAATTACAGCTATTTAATGAGTTACCATTCATCAGCACAGCTGTGGTAAATGATTGTGTGTACATATATTCTTAGGCTGTGACATATGTGAGTTAATATACATTATTTCTTGTTTCAGGACACCAGAGAACAGTCACAATAGGTTGCCGTAGCTCAGCTGAGGCATGATAACTTCTTGAATAGCAGTAATTAATGATTACTATTAGTCTGGCCTAGACAGCCAAGGTACTGTAAAGACATACTTTGAAGAACATGGGATTCACAAAGGAGTAACAGGCAAACACCGTGGGAATTTGCAGAAGTTCTGTGTTAGACAGTGGAAGAGCAGTATTTCAACATATTGAATTAATATATTTGCTATATATATTTATATGTATATTAGGTAAAGAGTATCTGCATATTAATTGGATGATTTCCTATTCCTATGAATAACAAGTAATGCTGAAAAGTACAGGTATAAAAATAATAAATCATTCCAAACTTTTCTGTGCATTTCCATATAAGCTAATGTATAGGACTTCATTTTTCTCAGGTCAGATGATGCATTGCTGAGAGGTCCTGTAAAATTTACATTCGAAATTTCTGTTTTCAATTGCAGCCATTTCTATACAGAGGCTCGGTAACTGCTTTCTCTTGTTTGTCTATGAATAGGTGTTTTAAAGTCTAAGTGCCCAGATGACCTGTTGGTCACACTTCACATGCATGAGGAAAAATATTTCTGGCTGATGAAGCAATCCTGGCTGTGATTTGTCTATAGCAGTGTTTTACTCAAAAAGCCAAAGGGCTGTTTCAGACAACAGCATTTTCTATTCCAAAGGTACCTCAATTCTAATACTTGATCTTAGTGTAAACAAGCCAGAAATAGAGTGATCTATTTCTGTTCAAAATCTGTTAAACATTAAAAGCACAGAAGAAAATAGATGAATCTCATCACTAAGGCCATGATGAGGTTCTATGGTAAGAGAAGTTACTTTTGAAATGTGTATTGGTTTATCTATTTTATCCAGGTCTTGGACAGTCAGACATTTGGTAGAAATCTCATATTCAAATAGACATCACCTTTGGAAGCACAAGCAGGAACACTGAAGAAATATAATGTTATATTTGTTATTCTAGCCAGGAGGACAAAGTGTATGCTTCAACATGGATATTTGGGGATAGTAAATGAGTGATCAGTTTTTAAGAGGAATCCTAAGATGTTTTATTGATAACCAGTGCAGGCACCCCTATGACTATTCACATCTTCAGTTCCTTTCACTGTGTTTCACTGAAACCTTCCATATGACCAAAGCCTTACCTTAAGTGTCCCAAGCAGTTGTTTTGTATGTAAATCCTGGCTTCTAACAGATGTCAGGCCCCTTGATCTGCTGCACTGGCAAAGCTGGACATTATGGAGATATTTAAATTAATATAATTTGCCAGTTATGGGCAGTATAACTCATCATTATATTCCAAATTATTATTTACTGTGTCCGTATGTAAAAAATGCTGTCATGAGTGCTCATCATCTCAATAATCAAAGCAGGTTTCAAGAAAGGAATAACTCAGACAAGCTCAGGACAGAAAGTCTAGGTTATGCTAGCAAAATAAACGGAGCCTGGATATGGGTTTGTCCACACCTACGGGCGAGATTTTGACCTATGACAACAAACATAACTTTGGAAATGCTTGGGATAGAACACCATCTCTTTGTACAATATGAACATGCTGCCCTGAAGGGCTTTGGTTTTCTTGTTTTCAGAGAGGGAAAGAGGTATTAGCCAAATGGATATCAGCTCAGCCATGCTTTCTGGCATCAGAACCAGGCACCATGGCCAAATTCTTGCCAAACAGCGAAGAAACAGCTACAAACTCTGGGAAAAACTGCACAGAGTTCTGAGACTGCTAAAAGGTCTTAGCTTTAGCTGTTCTTCAGTTTTTATCACTGTTCTGGAATTTCTGAGATGAATTTTCTCTGCATGTGTTGGTGGTGGGTTAGGCTGGATATCAGGAAAAGGTTCTTCACCCAGAGAGAGGTTGGACACCGAACAGGTTCCCAGGGCAGTGGTCACAGCACCAAGCTTGACAGAGCTCAAGAAGTGTTTGAACAATGCTCTCAGGCATATGGTGGGATTGTTGTGGTGTCCTGTGCAAGGGCAGGATTTGGACCGGATAATCCCTGTGGGTACCTTCCAACTCAGGATATTTTATGACTTTCTGATTCTGTTGTCCCTCAAGGCTGTGTGACCTGCAAGAAGAGGCCCCATGAGACTCCCTCTGCCCCTATGGTGGAAAGGAAGACAGGGAAAAAAGAAATGTTGTAGGTCTTTGTCTAGGTATTGAATACCCTGATTTTGCAAATAATATGCAACCTGAAATCAGACCAAATGGAATTAAAGAAATAGAAAACAGAAAATTTTGGTAATACAATTCTTGGTAATATAATTTCAGAAATAAAGGAGCTTGTCCTTGAGGGGGGACTATTAATATCAGTCATACCTGAGGCCATGGCAAATGGTGGATCCCTGAGGAAGGAAAAGAGTGCCTCCTTGAATGCAACTGGCACATCACCCTCAGCCCTGGGAGCACTCCCTGCCTCTGTTGACAGTGGCTGACTGCACAAAAGGAAACACTTCTCAGCAATAAAATAAAAAAGATAAGTCAGAGGTAGCCTGAGCACAGTGCTGCCTTGCAGTGAAGAGAAGCTATTTCTAAAAGGTTATTCTGCCAGGACTTTCTCAAGGTCCTGTTCACTTTGTGTTTCGATTCCTACACATACAAGTAGGATATGGTTGCGTCCTTATGCCATTCACAAACAGATTTAAAATTAAAAGATTCAAAATTATGTTAGCAATTAAATTTATCAGAATATGTTTTTTCTGCTATGCCATCCATGCTTTATAATTTAAATCCATGTGCCATGGAGACTGATCTCTCAAAGGAAATAAAAAGTGTCTTGACCATAATGCCCTACTATTTGCAAGATTCACCTCTGAAATTCAAAGCTCTATTTCCTTTATGAAAATACTGAGGGTGTATTTGAAGATATCTCCAGATTAAATTTGAGTAGTAAGAAATTACTAATAGTCTAGTTCCCTTAATAACAACAGGAAGAAAGTAGTGCTGACATTAATTTCCAACTTAACTGATTAAATGAAATCTTGCAAGTTTTATGAGTTTTACTCTAAAACAAAACAGGCAGACTTTAATGAAGCATCTCCTTCAGTAATAGCTAAGCATTCAAAACATATTAAAGAAGGAAGTGGTTCTGTAGCAAAATTAAATTAATTTCCATTTAAAAAGTAAATTGAAATGAAATGAAGTGAAGGATACCTTTGTCTTATCGTCTACTGAAACTTCAGCAGACTGATGTTTCCTGACATAATTGCAGACATCCTGTTGTTGAGTTTTGTATTCCCTTTTTTCCCCCAAGATGCAAAAATTACATTTTCTCCAGCCTTTTCTGTGGATGCTGTTTCCTAGATTTCTAGGATCATTTTTGCTTCTCTTCTCTGGTCTCCTCCCAGCTGCTCACAACTATTTTAAAGTATGTTGTGTAACACTTAGGAGAGCATTTCAGCCAAAGCCACTGGGTAGATTAGAAGGATTACCAAGATTGCTACATATGTCTTGCAAGATACAATTTTTGCTTTCATATGACCTAAATTGTTTTGGCTCTCATCCCTTTTTTAATTTTACAGATTGAAAACCTAGATACAGATAGATTATGTGAATCACCCCATTTCACATAGGAAATTTCGTGATCTTAGAACTGAATATACATCTGCTAAGTCTGGAAGGAATTTTATATTCCACAAACCATATCTGGGGTTTCACCCAATGTTATTTCACTTTTTGGCTTTCAATAGTTTCACTACTCTTTCTAACCTTTTCACCATTGCTGAACACTTTCTCCATGTCTTGGCTTCAGCTCCAGATTGTCTCTTTTATCTATATTAAAATTTTCAGAAGGATCCATTTCTCTCACTGATTACAAGAACCTCACCCAAAATGGACTCAAGCATTACCTGTTTCATCACCTTCTTGAGCTTTTGCTTATTTTATTGTTATTCTAAACACAGAATCAGGATCATAGAATGGTTTGGGTTGGAAGGGATCTTAAAGATCATCTAATTCCAAATTCCCTGTCATGGTGAAATCCCCATTTTAATTATAAAGCATGGATGACATAAAAGAAGATCAAATTCTGATAAACTGAACTTCTGACATACTTTTGAACCTCTGCTTGTGAAAAACATACGGATTCAGCCATATCCTATTTGTACACATAGAAATCCCATGCCATGGGCAGAAAATTATATTCTCCTTTTTGGGTATTTGGGAAGAACCTCTCATGTCCTGAATGTTGCTGCAAAGAGCAGAAGATGTTTTTCCCATTTGATTGTTACCATCTGCCATTTTACAGGTGTTGAGTTTAGTGAAGTTATTTTTGCTTTATATGAGCACCAAAAAAATAAGAAACTTTATTATTCACTATCAAAAAAAGGGAGCATCTGCTAAACAAATTGCAAGACAAGGTGGGCATGAAAGACAGAGGTAGAGACTATTAATCTAGTTATGTTATCTGCAAAAATAAAACTGAACTAAATTTAGGTTTTGTTTATTTTTTCCAGCTTCAGAAATGCTTTCAGCACATTAGCAAGTGATGAAATTTCACAGCAAAGTGATACCTTGGTAAATTGTGAGAGAGGAATATTATGGAAAACATGAAAACTTTGATAATATGCTTAGGTCAGAATAAAAGTCCTTATATTGGCAACACTGGACCAGCCCAGAAGAAGAGATTGGGAAATTTAGTGCAAGACAGGTGTCACTTATGTGCTGCTCCTGTGACACAGGACATGAAACCACAACACTGTTTATGTGAACTGAGACCTCTCAGCCTGACACTAATCAGAAACAACTTGGTTTAGAGAAGAAAATGTCCTTCCCCCAATCTGAAGTCTGATCTTCCAGTATGCAGGCAAATCTGTTCCAAATTCAGTGTTTTTTTAAGTTGTGGAGAAGCTTTGATCCTATTAGTCTTATTTGACTTCTTCAAGATTATTCTTATTCCAAACATGTAGTGTTGGCATTTCCAGAGTGTTTGGTTCCTTACAAGAGGGTGATTCAACTGACCAGGTGATTCTGACCTGAATAAAATTTTAGGTCAAGATACTGGAGAGATAACAATATTAAATATCTCAAGTATTTATAGTTAGGGTTTTTCTTTTTGTTTATTTGGTTGCTTTTTGATTGTTTTGGGTTTCTTTTTTTTTGTTTTGCTTTAGTTTTTGTTTTTTTGGGGAGTGTTTTTGGTTGTTTGTTTTATTGTTTTATTTTGGTTTTGTTGGTTTTTTTTCTGTTGTGTTGGTTTGGTTTTTTTTTTTTTGTTTTTGGGCTGGTTTTTTTTTTTGTTTATTTGTTTTTTGTTTTGTTTTGTTTTGGTAAATATTCACAAAATCAAGTGAAGTACCAGCACTTTAAAAAAAAAATTAGATCTATTTTTCATTTTCAGTCTAATCACGGTAATTGAAGCTTAGCCTTCTTTACCCCTGTGTTTTCCTGGGCTGTAATCCATTTTATGATTCTGTTATGGCACATGAAATGGATCATCTGCACTAGAATGGAGGCTGTGGTGATGAAGTGCCTTCCATTTCCCCCCATAATGTTCTCAAAGAAGACTGATGAATAAGATCCTCAGAAACAATTACAAAGAGGGAGATCCATCAACAGTCAAGACTGACCATTTTTTTTCCCCCAAGAAGTATTTTTCTGGGTCAGTTTGACTTCATTTCTAGGGTTTTGAACATCTCTTCTCAAGGACCCTTATTTATAGAGTCTCCAGTAAAGCCAAATTATTCTAAACAGACACTTTTGAAGGGAGTGTTTGACATGGATTAAGAAAGCCGAATTCAAACTGATGATTCCTTACATCTATTTTGTTTTCTTTGCTAAAAAAGGGTTGATCATTCTTATCTTACCAGAATGGAGTTACTCTCATTTCCATGAGAAAAAAATCACAAGTAAAATAATAATTTAAAGGAGCTTTCATTTTTGTGGAAGGAGAGTTTTGGGCTGCTTTATACCCCCAAGAGTCTTCCAACCTGACCTTTTCAGGAGCAACTTGTTCTTCTAGAGATAACTCAGGCTTTGGCAAATTTCTTTCCAGTTTCCCACACAATTCTGCCAGCCAACCAGGAGTATGCATTCTATAAATTTTCTTACAAGCTGTTGTTACAATTATTTACTTAATTGTATCTATTTTTTATCTCTTTTTCCCACATCACCTAAATAAGGCCAGGATTTTCTTTCAATTCTATAGACTATGGAAAACAAGGAAATGCCATACTGTGGTATTCCTCTACTTGTGCCTTGAAGGGAGACAAATCCCAGTGGAAGGAGCTCCATGTATTCTAATGATAGCTCACATCAATGTAATGCACATAAGTAGTGCTATGATAATCATCAAATCTCTGTATTTCCTAGATTTTTCAGGAAAAAGCAGCAATTGTTATGTTAAACCACATCACAAACTCCTCATGTGGAAGATGCTCTAGCAGACGGAAGGTGAACAGCACTAAAAGAAATGCAGTGGATGATGTAAAGTGGTAAATTCAAAGGGGATTATTTTTCCTTTTCTTCCTCTCTGCAATGAATCTTTTGCTCTAATGCAAGCTAAATTTGAATTTCTTAGTTCATGTGTGTGGAATTCAAAAGTTCATTAATTTCTTAGTTTATGTGTTTGTTACAGGTAAAGTATTTTCCAAGTTTAAGGATTTAGGTGGTAGAAATAGAACATATAGAAAACACTTATATGGCCCAAATCTTCCCAAATGTCATTGAGAACTGAGGAATAAAGTTCTTCAACAGTTTCATTTTGCCTGGATTGCAGGAAGACAACAGATTGTGTCTTTACTACTGATTTGTTTTTGGCCCAAACAGTGATATTCTCTCCAAAATACTTGCCACTAGGAGTCAAGATTAGTATTTTCTCTTGCTGTTTTAATGAGCATTTTCTTGGTGTGTGACATACTGTGATGAATCTCAGTAGGGCACTGCCAAGAGCACTTGTGACTTCAGGAAAATGAATCACTATTGACATGGTAAACACAAAAATGTATGTATATACAGTGTTATATAAACACACTGGCTGTTCTGGAACTGGTTCTCAGTACAACATGAAAAAGTAGAGTGATCCATGATAAATATTGGAAACTGGATAGTTCGTGAGCAAAACCTATATTTTCTATTAAATGAAAAAAATACTAGACCTGGCACCCGCAGGAACGAAAGATGCCCTCCTTAATAGATAGAATGTGCACATCTGATTTTTAACCGTGCTGAGAATGGGATCAAGTCAATTAAACAGCGAATTGAGAACACAGCACTTGACTGACTCAATTAATCTTCATGGGTTTCCTGGCTGCACAGCTGCAAGTTAAGAGCAAAACACAGAACCAAAGCCTTTGCTGCCAGCAGTAGAGCTGAGATCAGTGGTGCACACTTTTGCCATGTGTTCAGTGTTGTCAGCTTGGGAGAGGTTGTTTCTTTGTCCAAGTGATATTAACTCTTCTAATGTCAAGGTGATTGCTCATGTTCTAAAAGTCCCCAGAAAAAGAAAAAGTAGGGGTTGGCAGCAGGTAAGCTTTTTCTCTGGAAGACCTTAACCTTTCAAAAGTGTTTATGAATGAACTTCTTTCTGTTTCAGACATCCAGAATGATGTCTCAGCTGCTTCTCCAGATGCTGTTTGCAGCCAATGAAGAAAAGACAGCAGGAGTTTGATAACTTGTTTTATTTGTCTGTGTTAGAAAGCATTAAAAGTCATTCTTTATTCCATTGTTTAGAAATGCAACCTAAACCAGCATTTCAGAGATAAAGCGCTACATGCCAGATGCCTGAAGTTAACTGCAGTGGATACCACCCTGTGTTGTGGGCAATATTTTATCTCCTGTGCTGATTTTATCTGGGATAGAGTTAATTTTCTTAATAGTTGAGACTTTTCTGGAACTGTTGTTTGTGTGACAACATCTCTCATGCAAACCCTTCAAAGGCTCTGTCCACAGATCACTTTATGTGTATCTTTTTATCCTCTCTACCTTTTTCTTTTTTTTTT
>VZRZ01003401.1:124027-145684 GCA_013398175.1 Climacteris rufus | reverse complement strand
GAGGAGAGGAGAGGAGAGGAGAGGAGAGGAGAGGAGAGGCATAGTTTATCTAAAACAGGTGAGGAAATGTCATTTTCCTTAAATGTAAATAGTTGAAAAATATCTTTTGCCACGAGAGAAAGCAGAGAGAGGATGCACACAGCCACCTCCACTGCACTAAAGAGTTAACACTGTCAAAGTTAATTTTGTGCTTTTCAGATTGCAGGGATGTAAAGCCAGAGCTGGGAAGGACAGATAATTTTTATGCCGAATTAAGGATGACTCTAAAACCTACTGACCTTTAAATGGGATGTGGAAATCAAGGATAATTGAGTGGCATGTCTGCTAATTATTTAAAAGAATTAATAATTCAGAAAGAGAGAACTCACTCTGACCTGGTCTACAACTGGAGGGGCACATATACAATTTTGAGGATCTGTGATTTTTCTTGTGACCTCTACTTGAGATATTCAAAATTCAGCCGAAGATATATGGGATAAATTAGAGTACTGGAAATTATGGAAAAGATCAACTTGTAGCTCTTGTTCCTAAAAGCCAGAGAAGCTCAGAGCTGCCACTGAACCTGTAGATATCAAGTAATTGGAGACAGGGAAGGTGCTGCTTCAAATGTGGATTAGAGGTACCCTGACCACAAAATTCTGGGGCAGTTGGACATCTCTGAGATGCACCCTAGGAGTGTCCATCCTTTGCTTGTTTAGACTGGTCCAGATTTCTGTCTGCTAGTAGGTGCAAAATATGAGGAGGAGTAAGGGCTACACTAATGGATGGGGATTCATCAGACCAGATATTTGTCTTGATTGTATATATGCATATATCTGAGTTTGACATTACAAACAATAGTGAAGGAGGCATTCTGTGCACAATTAACATGATCTTAAGGTAGATGTGGAAATAATTCAGAATAATTAATCAAAACAAGTGCTAATTTATCTCTATAGGTGTAAAAAACCCCTTGATTTGATCAGTGTTTTGAAGATTTAGAACTGTGAACGATATTAGTTTTACAGAAATCACAGGTATCATACAAGGACCTTGATAACATGCATAGGGACCTGTCTGGGACATGCAGGAAAAAAACTCTGCAGACCACAGAAAAAATTAACCCTTCCCTGATGTTTTCATTTCAAACAGAGCATTTTGCTTATCTTTTATACATTGGGGGTTGGAATAAAAAGGTTTCTGAATATCAAAGCAAGTAAAGTCTCCAGTTTAACTGACCTTGAAGAATGTATTATGCCTGCTTCTCTTTCAGTCTTCATGATCTAAACATCCTTGGGAAAAGTCAGCCAAGATGTGGCACTTGCATAACAATAGTCATGAATTTCACAACTTTTTATGCCAATGATATTTAACATGTATTAAAACCTAGGAGATAACTTTTCTAATGGGATACCCCTTGAAAAAATAGAGAGTTTCTAACTGTAGCATTTAAGATGTCTGCCTAGCATGATGAATTATCTGGGCTGAATATTGAAATTGCCATAGTAGCGAGATATTTCAGCTAATTATGGTTGATATTTCTGCACTATTTTGTCCCATGTTATGTACCCATGTCCTTTGATACTAATTTGGTGGGATTCAACTCACAGATTAAGGTTTCTAAATGTAAGTGCCTCCCTGTAGGTGCCTGTGTGTGAACTGTCTGTCTAAGCACTGTAGGAGGGCATCCAGTCAGTGAAGGAGAGTATAGGAAAGCATTTTAAACAATCTGGATGATTCCACCTGACCATCTGAACACTTCACAGACACAACTGTCTGAACTGAGCAGATGGAAATGGTCTGGAATGAGAATTTAGACACTTAGATCATAAACATTTCGACACCTGCTTTTGAATGTCTTAATCTGGAAGCTGAACTGCATCCATCATGTACATATTTATCCATCTGGAAACTCAGTCAATATATTTTCCAGTCCTTACAAACACACGTGAAAGGGATGAGAAGGAATGCTTATATTCTCTGTGAGGTGGAGGTCGATGGAACCATATTATTTATAAACACTCAAAATGTGTTGCAGCAAGTTCTATGAAATAAAATCTGAAGAATAAAGAGCCTGTGTGTATAAACAGAATTTTCCATGCCTGTTAACGTGGTGGGTCTCCTTGGGGGTCATCTGAACCAACCTGTGTCCTCCAGGAGGGTGGTGGATAGCAGAAAACTAACAGAGTCTGATACAGAGTATAAAACCCAGTCCTGCAATTTGATCCCTCACCCAAAGCACACAAAATCAATATGCACACTGTACAGAAGAGTTACAAGTCTCTTTCATCTTATACTAGCACACCTTTCTCTCTCTAAAAGCCAGAGAACACACAGCACCAAAGAGCTCTAATGAATAACTGCAAAGTGTGGATCTATCTTTTGTTATCAGCTACTGTCACAGAGGACTGCAATTTTTTTCTTCTCTCTCTCCAAGGCCCAGGATTCATATTTCTGTTTCAAGTTTCTTTTATCTTAAAGCCTCCAAATAGATATATTTGATTCATAAATTCACTCAGAGAAGACTTGTTGGCTCATGCTTTGGTAGCAGTACATGTTATTTCTTCAGCAAGAACAAATAGTTCTTGTAGACGGAAATTCAGCAACTTTCCATAAGGACTTTACATAAAAATATTGAAACTTAGATTGTGAGACCTGAGGTGGGATTAGACTGCCTCTGCTCATATATAGTATTTTGCTGCACTTAAATGCCTTGTTCTTTGTCCCAAAGAAGATGTCTCCAAAACTCTTGTCCCCTGAATTTTGCTAAATCTCTGGGACATGCAGCTGAAGTGTAAGTTAAGCTATTACATATCACAGATCAACAATTCCTGGGTTTGGAATGACTGAAGTACATGTTCTTGGGTTAGGATGGGGCTGACCAGTTTTATTGTCAGTTATTAGGAAATGCTGTCTGGGAGAACTGTGCTAAGTCCATCACTGAAGATACATGATTATGCCATGGGAACAGATGTCTTAACTTGAATTTTACATCTTGCAAATTATTTTTTTTATCCACAGCAGGGGAAGATAACTGTTTACCCCTCTCCTCACTTGAAGACAGCTATCAAAACCAACAGCTGAACTGCACACCTTAACTTACGCTGCTCTCTCACTCTAAAATTGCCTTTATCTCCCTCCCCACATGCTTCCAATTTTCTTTCTTTTCTTTTTTTTTTGCTTCTATTTCACTTGAACATTAAATAAATTGATCTTAAAAACATTACTGTGAGATAGATTTAATGACCTGAAATTTGTTTCTACCTTTGTTTTCTCCACCAAAGAAATGATGAGGATACTAGAACTTAACATTGTCTATTTCGTGAGATTTTTTTTCCCAGGCAATAAAGAGAAAAATTCTCCCTCATTCCTTCTGGCCTTTTCTGGTTAGTTTCAAAACATGGAACATGACTGGGAATCAGAAATTATATTATTAAATTTGGCATTTTTTTCACCGTAGGGAAACAAAAATAAACAAAAAAGATACCACTATATACTAATAGACATTACATGTTTTTAAAGGCCATAGGTATAGGTATTCCATTTGACTGTCTTCTGTCTGGTCCTTAATGTGCACCCAGAGAGAATTGTACCACAGAATGCAACAATGATGCAATCCTTATCAGGAAAAATGTTAGTTTATGCAGTGAATTTCACTGAATGAGAAGCACAGAGACCTTGAGAAAACTTGTACTGATTAGTTTATTGCAGCAGAGTAACTGAAATATTATGATTTATTTACTAATTTGAATTTTAGGTATCAGTGAACAGAAAAAAAAAATTAAATTATTCTGAATGCAGTTGTATTTGAGCAACTTCAGAAGGAGTAATGGCTGAGGAAGACAATCCCTAAAGGACTTCATTTTGCAGGTAGCAAAATGAGTTCTAATATTAAAATTGTCATAATGATAATTAACATGATAAAATGTTTTAATGAAGGGGAAAGAAATGAATAGCTGTACTCCAAAATGCTGCTACAACAAGATGGATATTGCTGGTGTTGTCAAGGATTTGTTTTATAACAGTGATCTGTTTGTCTTCTTTCATTAGCAGAAAATAAATAGTGGGTTAAAATGACTGATGCTCTCCAATAGATGCTCTTTCATATAACACAGGAACAAATTAAAAGGAAAATATTGAATTTTGGTCTAAATTCTTGAAGCAGGCTGAAAAAAGGGGTGACTGATGTACTTAAACCCCAAGAAAAAGCTCTCAGAGAACTGTTTCAAAATGTGCCTCTTGCAGATATTTTTTTATGTAACACTGGTATTGGAATTTCCTGTCTCTCTATTGATCTTTCATGTGAAAAATATTTTTCCTGCACCGCTTCTCCATATGGTCTCCTAATTTATTGAAGGAGGACCTTCTCTCACCATGTAAGTTCAATACCTAAGATAACAGTATTAATAAGTGTAATTATGTGCACACATTAACTTTGTAACAGGAATATTTCTCAGATGTACTCTTCCCTGAATGGTGGGAATCACCTTCAAATTATCTGAATCTTCAAATTATTCATGGGAATGAGTCCTGCAACAAAATTAACAACAGTGTTGGCCGCTTGGGCCAGAAGAGCTATGAGATTTTGAAATAAGAATACAAAGTAGACCAAACTAGACTCAAATTAGATATGGATCTAAATGTTCCACTTAAAATAAATGAAGGGAAACAGGGTGCAAATATTTCTTCCCCAAACCACAAGTTTATAACAGCACTCCAAAAGCACCTGTATCTCTCTTTTCAAAGAGAAAACCCTTGAGGGACAAGTCCACATGTAAATTTCTGGTTTTTATGCCTTTTTGGCCAGGTGAGTGCTACTCCAAATGGCAACTGCAGACCTGTGGCTGCAGACAGAGTGAAAAGTGTTTTGAAGTCTGGGGATACCCTCATCCCTCCCAAGTCAAGGGCACAACAGAGAAAAAAGACAAGGATTCTTTCATTCTCGTGGCTTTGGATCAGGCCTGCTTTGGGATCATCTTGTCTCAAGGCAGCTCTGATCCTTACATTATCAAGACATGATGATAGAGCTTTTAAATATAAAGCCTATGAAAAATTGCAGATGAGGATTGGGCAGATAAGCCACTTACTGAAAGATAAAGACACAATCTTTGGTAGAAGAACACCAAAAATAAACATCATACTGCAAATTATTCACAAAAAACCCCCTAGGATACATTTAGACAGAAATAGATTTTTGCAATAATAATAATAAAAAATGTATATTCTAGAGCTGAGACTTTACCATGTGTACTGAAAAGAGATTTTTCACTCCTTTGTAAAAACTAAAAGCATCCCTGAAGTTCAGAAGAAATAATTGAAAGTTTAAATTAAATTGCAAAGTTAGAAACAGTCATAAACGACTGCAATTTAATAGTAAATTTAAATTAAGTTGGGACAAGGCTTAAATGTGCTTGGATTTAAAAAAAAAAAATTGAAAATTTGCTGCTAAAAAAAGACAATATATTAATCAAAACAAAACGGAAAAAGACTTTCCATAGCAGACTAGAGAATGTGATCTGGAGGGACTAATGAGAAGGATATCATGTAGGTCATAATATTAATCTAGATATTGGAGAATTAAAAAAGTTGAAAGAGGAACCTTGAATGTGAACTACACTTAATTCAAAACCATTGAAGCAAATGAAGTGCATCGGTAATGTAGCAGTAATTATGTCTGGAATGTGCAAAGACACTAATTGCAGTATTCTTTGCTAATTAAAGAACCTATAATTATACCAAAAGGATTTCTAAAACTATCTTGTTACAGCACTAAGACAATGTCATGTAAATTACTTCCTCCATGTACATAAAGGTGGAATTGCGCTTCCACATGCACCAATCATGGATGCCCTTTACTAATTAAATAAACAGAATATAAGCTGGTGATCAAATTCCTTTACACAGAGGAAGACAAGAACAGATTTTGTCACTTCTCCATTTCTTTATGCTCACTACCTTGAGATGAAAAAATAATTCAGCTGGCCCCAACACACAAATGCCTGTAGTTCATTTTCCCCTTCTGTGTTTAACTCTCATTTGTATCTGATTACATGTAGAAAAAGGATTATGAGCTTATAACAGACCTTGTAAATTTTCATATATTTTCTTTCTGCTTCTTCCTCATGCCCCTTTTCTTCACAGAGGAATCCATGTCTCTATTTTCATTTTCAACTGCTTTCTCCCACGTTACTGAAATTAAATCAGCAAAATGCACTTTTGTTAATATCAGCAGTGTCATCCAGAAAAGTCAAGTTGGGGAAAAAAGTTTTCATTCTCTACTTCCACTCGAGTATCTGTGTTTGGCTCAGTATATTGAATCAATGTGATTGACGTGGGATATGCTCATAACCCTTTTAATTAGCTGATGAAGGCCAGCTGACGTAAAGGTCACTTGTGGGACATAGCATTAATGTCACTCTCTTCCTTGGAGTGAGTGACAAACAATTATCTCCATGCTAGGATTTAATTGGATTGATATCCAGTGTTCCAGCACTGGCAGCTGCCCCCAGGATGAATATTTTTTGATATATGCAATTACATGCCATCATGAGATGGTTGGCAATGAATGTCAACCCTTCAGAACTGTCACCCAGAAAAGGAAATAAAGGCAGAGGCTGCTGCTCAGGCCTGAAAAAATAATGATGCTCCTAGAGCCTTCAGTGTGGCTTTCTGATAAAAGAACAGTTTCTTGGACTACCTCAGGGCAATGGTAGTATAGATTTAAAGGCAGCCTGTTTTACTAGGGGTCCATTTGTTATATTAGTAATCTCAGCAGGAAACACCTAACTCTTTTTAGAAAAGGTGTCGGGGAAGCTAAAGAGAAGTAAATGAGAACTTAATTGAACACATGAGAGTCACTTATAAACTGAGCAAGGAAAGAAAGACAATGGGATCCAGAAGAGAAATGCCTCTTGTCTCCAGAGTTTGAGCAAGATAGATGGGAGCAATGGTGGGTATCGTTAACTAATGATGTGCAACCAAGGTGCAGTGAGCAGTTGATTACCTTGGCTGGGAATGTAATCCCTGTCACAGATAATCAGAGTCAATCTTTTAAAAGAGTCAGTCTGGAGCCTTAATTTCAGAAAAATCTCAGTGATCACTCTGGGTGTGGTATCCTGGGAACTACTTGCCCTTGTGACCTTCACAGGTCAGGCTTATTTGGTGAATACTTCTGATGGCTTGAGAATAGCAAAGTTTGCCTTTTGCTTGAGTATCTGGCACTTATTGAGTGTAGGTTCTCACTTTGCTGTGCCTGGAAAGACAGAATACATCCCAATAAACTGATGTGTGCACAACTTCCAGGAGATGTCCTGTCCTCCCACACTTTTTCCTCTTCTCTGGGACACAGGTGCAACAGCAGATCCCTACCAAGGTTTATGCAGATTCAAGACAACTTATGTAGTTGTATGCATTAAATTTACTGCTGGCATTGCTATTTTCTACTCCTCCAGAGAAAAGATGGAATTATTCCATGAATCAGATTTGGGTTTCCAGTTACCAAATAAACATGGAGTGTTAAAGTCTTTTATTATCCTGTTCCACATTTTCACTTCAGTTCTTTGAGACTGATCATGTAATGGTTCATTCTTTCTTGTCATAATTTAAACATATGGAACTACCTGTGTTTTTCACTGCATTCTCCAGCCCTTCCATGCATTGTGAAGGCTCTTCTCTGTGTACACTCAGTTTTTCAGTATTTTTTTCAATAGTTGATTGAAGATTGAAGAATTCTAGAAAATTTCTTGGCAATACAAGCAGAGGTAGTATCATGTCTCTCCTCTCAATTGGCCATTCTTTGTAAAACTAAACCTATTCAACTACTGGAAGTTCATTTTTATCTGGTGATTTAAATTTTCCTTAATTATTTTAGAATTAATTTTATCTCAGGGTACTTATCCTGTAGCAATACCTATAGCCATGTGAGAGGTTGATACAACACATGGGGAAGAACTGGTATATTTGGAAAGAAGTGAAATACCAGCCCAGTCTGGACTAGCTTTTTTTTTACACTTTCCTTAGAAAATGTGAGTGATAATCAATTTTCAGACTTTTTTGAAATTTATTTTTTAACTCCATGTTACAAAGTCAAAAGTCCAGTTGCAGTCTATTGAACTGCTGCCATTTCCTTCATCAGCCAAAATTTTTTGTCTTGTTAATTAAGATACTAAGCTAGCTTGGTGACCATTTTTCCAATGTTGATTGATGTTAATTATTTTACCTTTCTTTACCATCTATACTAATTGAACTCCTTGCCTGCTGCTCCATTATTTTGCCCAAGATCATTACCTGAGTTTTTAATCCTTCTTTAAAACATTGATAACGTCAATTCTTTCTTGTCTGCATTGCCATCCCCATGTTAAGAAAAATATTTATCTTCTATAAATAATATGTTTTTTAATTATATGACATATAACATCAGAAAGACACTGAAGATCATCACTACTAGAATAGGTGGACAAAATTACATTGATATATTTTTAATTAGAGCAAGCCCTGTATCTTTTACAAAAGTGAAACAAATCAAACCGTACATTTTACTCTACCAATTTCTTTTGCACCAAGTACAACGATGAAGAAAACAACAATTTTTTATAAACACTCAAGAAATGTCAAGATTTCTGTCATACTAAGATGTCAAGTGAATCATTGTACAAGACAATGAGCAAGTAAAAAACTGAAGATCCAGGTGATGAAAAGCCGTAAAAAACTGATTAGACTGCATTATTATCCAATTAAAGTTTTGAACTCTTGCAAACTATAAATGCATTCTAAAAGAGATAAATGCCATTTGTGTGCTCTTTTCAAAGGAAAAAAAAAAACAACCTGACAAAAAAAGTTTTTGAAAGAAAATTATAATAAGGCGCTTGTCCAACACAAATCAAACTCACCAGTAGTAAACTCACTCCTGTCAGTCAGTAATAACTCTGAGTGGAGGAAGCTGATAGAAATATGTCTCATTGATTGTTCCTAATTTAATTAATCATCATTTAGTGCCACAATCCTATTTGCATAGTGTAGCATAACAGCTGGTGTTGTCTGTCTTCTTGAGCTTTGTGAAGGTACCAGTCTCCACTGGAATGACAGGATAAGCTTTGTCACATTTTAGGATGGGAGATGAGCAACTATTGGTGTGATCCAAGTCTCTGAAATACATGAAGCACCTCAGGCTGATTAAGGTATTGAGGGTATAACCTGATATGTTGCAGAGAGAAGATTATTTTCTGTGCTGTATAGCTTACTTTTATTTCTTTATGAATAAGAAGTAAACGACAGTCACATTTTCAACATGATTAAAAACTTTACTGCACACTGTAACTCCTAGGAATTAGCATACCTAAATTATGTAACAGATGTCCTGGAAATTTTCCATATGTCATTTCATCTTCAACACATCTATGTCGCATTCTGTGTCCACAGTATTAGAGAAAGAGGTTTGATATTCTAGGATAAAAATAAACAAAACTTACAAAACAAACAATTTTATCACCATCTGAAACCACGATGTGAGTCAGATTCTTATTTCTAAAGAAAAGGCAGCAGTTTAAATTTAAAACTAGTTAACATTTTTTGCTGTTGTTTTATTTGCCTTCTTTGCTTTTTAGAATGAGATCAACAACAAAGCAGTGACAGCACAGCAAAAAACAACACAGCAAATACAGGAATGATAATCTACAGTTAACAATCTCATTATTTATTAATTATACTTGCAAAGGTGTTCAGTATAATAAATACAGAGTGGCCAAGCAATTTGGCTGCACAATTACTTATGTATGGAGGGAGCAGAGCTGGCCCATAAGTATTCAGCATTATGGTTTCCACTCTTAATACCATGTTATCAGGAAAATACATCACTGTGTAAACAACACTGTGTGTAATTAGTTTGACTGAAATCCACTGATTTCTTACCTCAAGATATTTGTATCCACTGCCAAGAATATAAATGGGAGCTGTACATTTATAGTTGGAGACAAGACAAAAGCCCTGTGTTTTACCTGTAGTTGAAGAAGTTTCAAGGTTTTGGAGTTTGTTTCTGCATATATGTGCAGCTTAGTCCCCAAAAGTTATTTGTAAGAAGGTTTGGTTTGTATGAGTAAGACAAGAAGTCATAGAATCAAATTACTTCCCAGAAAATACAATATTCAAGCAGATCTCCCTGGTTTCTACCATCAAAGAGCCTACTAGGAATGATATCTGTGTGTATCAGGTACCTGGCTTTCCTTCAATATTTATAGTGAGACAAGATGTTCCCATCCATTTTTAGATATTTGAAAAGAAAAAAAACAATCCCTCAAGGGGAAAATAAAGAATTATGAGCTCAAGTTGTGTAATTACACATAATCACTTTTATTGCAAGTCAGGTACATTGATCTACACTGGCTCAAGACCTACCCACTAATTTTTATGTTAACTTGTCAACGCAAAGCCTGAAGATATTTTTGCAACTTTTGTCATTATTTAAAAGTGTTGGCATGAATTTTAATGCTTAGTAAAATCAAGTATCAATAATAATAACTGGAGCAAGCTGTAGCAGAGCAGTGAAGAGACGTTTCTTGTCCAAGTGGGAGAAGTAGGAAACAGTGATTACATGGGTGATTACGAGTGGGTTTATTGCTAATATATCATCTAAATATTGCCAGTGAATATCCAAATAACAAGTCTATCAATTGTTACAATAGATTTAAATATCAGGTTGTGGTCCCTTTCTTTGAGTCATGAACTTCAGTGGGATCCCCTTGCTTTTAAACTGCTCAGAGCAGTCTGGGTGCAGCTCAATCCGCTTAGTCTCACATTTGGTCCACAGTCTAGGTCTAAGGGGTTATAATAAGAAGCAGTTTCAGCTAGAAACATACAGGTTTAGAGTCTTTGGCCTTGCAGAATTCACAATTGGGGGTGTGTGTGTATAGGAAGAACTCAAAAGACCTGACTATTTTTCATGGCTATCACAGCAGCTATGCTGAGAAAAGTGGTTTTGATACTTTTAATGCACAACTCCATAAATGCACAAGAGTCACCTCAAATTACTTCTTCTTAGCCAATGTTTTACATATTCCTGACAATATAATGACATTTGTCTTGGCATTGCATATCTAAGGCTTTCTGTCCTCTTTCTATTGTACATCTTCTTTCTCATAATTTGCTTTCAAAGTGCAAGGGAGAAGTCCAAACTGTTCAAAGTCCTACAACACATACATCTTTAGCAACCAGCATAAAGTATGATGTAAAAAACCCCCTCTATATACCTGTAGACTAACTTTAAACTTTAGCAACAGTTTTTAATGTATTTATTCCTCATATGCCTGCTAGCTATTCCTTTCTCTCTGCTTCAATTGTTCTCAGGTTGGTTCCACATTTTCCCCTCCTGAGCCCTTGCAAGGGAATAGCAGAAAATTTTCCTCCTCAAAAGAACACCTGATCAAAAACTAATGTTAGATGATTTCTTTATACAAAAGAGATAGCTGTTCTTTCTAGAATATGTTTTTTTTCTCCTCACCAAAAAAAAATTTAAAACCTATTACATATGTGCGTCACAGATAAATAACACGAATTATGACACCAAAATTATAAAAATCAGGGAACTCTATTTTCCCAATTAATAATGTTTGAAGTTGGAGGGTGAGGCTGGGTGGGTGTATGGCAGCTGACCAAAATTAACCATCTATGTACAGGATGAAAATCTCTTAAATTCTTCTGGGAATATCAGCTAAATTTTGTAGCTAAATTTTTCTAAATGTAAACACTGGTCCAACTAAGATCCTTAAATTAAAATGTCTGTGTAAAACAGACTTGACTTAGAAGTAACTATTAGCCCAAAAAGCATGTTAATGTTTCTAATTTTGCAATACATATTAATCAGAGAAGACTCTTTTCTGAACTACCAGAAGTATAATTCCATGCAAATTAGTTCAATTAAAAATTAATTAATCAGCAAGTTGTTCCTGTTTGTTTGTTTGTTTGTTTACCCTTCTTTTTTTAGTTATTTTGTATTTCTTTTTTTAAGTCAAAGTTAGACATAAACCTCCTTGCTTGTGGTCAAAATGCAGCAGTGGTACTGCCATGAATTCTCTGATACAAAAAATGAAAGCAGGAATATGGCTGTCTTCAACCTCTGTGATACTTTGAGTAACAAACAGAAACACTAACAACAGAGAATGACAAAGCAATATAACTATAAATTGGTATTGACCATAAAAAATATAGGTCCAGTTTAATCCTAAATAGACATATTTACTGAGCATAAGGACAATAGGCTAGGAACAGATATGGTCACTAAATAGACCTACACTGGTAAATAAAGCATGGCTCAAGGAATGACAGATAATCGTCCAGACTGTTCATTTCTCAGTTTACATCCTACTTATGGCCAGTAGCAACTAGCAGAAAATATTTGCAAACAATGTGAATGGAAGTAAACACTAAAAACCAGTCATAATAGGCAATTTGGATATGGCCATCCAATTTTGGGAGGGAGGAGGGCAGATTGAAGCATGTGGATGTGAATTGTTTCATGCTTTTTGGCTCCTGGATTAAAAAAACAAGTGCTGATCAGTTTTTTTTTGTGTCACAGTTGCAGACAGTTCTGGAATTTTTGTTTATTTGCTTGCTCTCCTTCTTTTTTTTTTTTTTTTTTGTGTGTGTGTTTTCTGCCAAAGTTTTGCACCACCTGTTTCGATAGCCCAAGGTAATGTTATAGAACTTTTCTGTAAGCACAACTGTGCCTAAAAAAGGTTTTCCTGGCCCAATAGCCAACTGGTAGTGTGATTTTGTCATGCTCTGAAGTGACAAGCTTTGCTAGCAGAACTTTTTAAATATAGATGTGGAAATTGGAATTCTGATTAAGTTCTGGCAGTAACTGAAATACAAAATAGAGTGAGCACTTCTAAAGAGTTTGTAGAATATATAAAGGGCAATTATGCTATTGTTCCATAGAGCAATTACACTGCAAAATACTGACACAGTCCTTCTCTAGACAGAGAAGTGTAAATTGTAGTGGTTTATTATGCGCTCATTCAAAGTCAACAACTGTAGGGTCATAATCAAATTTGGCAACCTTGAAATTTTGGAGAATCAAAGTTGTCTGGAAAAAGAAGAATGGCTTATACTCCATGGAATTTTATTGCAGGACAATCTCTCAATGCTGTAAAATGTGAAGATGATTACGTTGTAGCTGTTCTCTTTTTTACCAGTACAGGAAATATCCAGAAAAAAAAGTGAGAATTTCAGAGGCAATAGTGTCTCTGTCAGAGACAGGAGCCTGAAGAAAAAATGAAAGACAACAAAGTAAAACTCCACAGTTCTGTAGCTGAAGGTATCACTGCTGGAATAATCACCTCTGTGAAGAATCTTAGTCGTGATAAAATTCTGTAAAGGGTAAAATTAATACTACTGGATGTGACCTCGACCAAAGAGGGAAATTGAAGCTGAATTCAGTTAAGATAGACCTGGTCTATCATTATTTCTGAACTTTCAGACAGAAAACTGATCTTGTACTCTCTTATTCTTGATCAAGGCCATTCGTTTGCTATAGTTAAATATTTAATCCCATTTATACAGTGTCCTGTATCAGATCAGGGTATTTGAGCTATTTTATAGTATACAGTGTTTTATAAAATACTAAAATCATATTTGTGACTAATTTCTGACTTTCTAAACACTAAGTACTGGGGAGACATCTGCACTTTGCTCCAAGTGGTCTACCAGCAAGGGGAACCCATGTATGTTTTCTATATCCAGTACAGGCTATTTCTGCACGGCAGTGGAGGTTTCCAAAGAAATCACACAACTGAAGTACAACATTTTTTGTAAGACACAAATTTCTGCTGTATTTCCAGACTTCTTTGCACGTGCTTTATCAGTGTAGAGGAGGAAATTAATTCCAGTATTTTCTATATCAAATATGACAAGTGCTAATAAGCTTGTCTGTTCACAACATTTTAGATCGCTTGGAAGTGGATTTTTTTGGAGAACGTACCAAACTGACGTTTTGCTGGGAAAATGATTTGTACTAACAGATGGTGGGATGGTTTTTGTTGTTTTCTCCCCTCCTTTCAGGCTCTGTATTGAATATGACACACATTTCAAGGCCAAAACCCTAAAGGTTTCACAAGCTTATATGAAGTATTAGCATGAAATAGAATTAATCAGAACCCAAATCTCCTCTCACTGGCCTGACTCGCCTTGCCTGGGCAGAGCCCTGATCTGGAAGGTGACCAGTGAAACAGCAGCAGTAGAAATAGAGTCCAAAAAAGTAAGGTTGCTTTCCTGTGGGCATCTTGTGGAGTTTTCAGAGCAGATTTGGGCAGGTGTTGCCTCCCCATTAACTTCTGGGCTGAATTCCACAACGAAATAACTGAAAGAGTTATTTCCTCCCTCCTCACACAGACACTGCTTTTGGTCTGGTACCTTCCCTGGGAGATGCACCTGCCTTGTCCAGATTTAAATCTGGCCTTGAGTTTTGTATCATCTCCATCTGCATGGACAACTTTCAGCATCAGTGGGGCTGTACCAGGGCTCCTGCATCCACCAGGCTTTTGGAAATGCCTTCCTGAGTCCTGGGGAACACCACTGAGGATAAAAGGTTATATCAGGAGTAGATTTGCTTTCCTCCTCTCCCCACAATGCTCCCACAGAATTGTCAGGAAAAGGCTGGTTTTCACCTACCTAGTGCATATTTGTGCTTTCTGTCACTCTTCTGTAGCATTTCCTCTCCATATCTAAAGATGTAATCTATTCCATTTTCTAAATCTCTCCTTCTATAGAGTGTGTAACAATAAATAAACTTTGCGGTATTGCCTAATCTGAATTGGATCTGTCACATCTGGAGAACCAGTTTACTGCATTTTTGAAGAGCTTATTTTTGTCTTTGGAGATGCACAAAGTAATAGAAAAATGTGTTTGAATAGAGAATGGCAAAATGCCTGGTCTGATTAACACAGACCCACTGCATAGAAATTGCCCTGGTAAAACACAGCCAAGAGGTTCAAAATTCATTGAAGCTGGGGAATAGAAAAGCTCTTAACACTCTATAATGCAGTGGAAAGCAATCAGCCTTTGTCAATACAGAAACATTTAAGTAACTGGAATATTCAAAGGAAGGGGTTTCTTTGTTCTGTTTTTTATTAAAAGCAGAAACAACTAAATAAGAATTCATACTAATCATCATGTTCTTGCCAAATAGTGTGCCTTAACTGGAAATAAAGATGATAGAAAATAAAAAAACACAGTGAGGAGGCTTACAAAAGTGAATATAGATAGGGAAAAAAAGAATTAAATTTTTGTTTCCTCCAGATCTTTTTGATTTCCTCTCTGTCCAGTGTTAAATTTGTTTTCTATCTTGCCATTCCAGAAATTGCCTGTTTGAATTTGTAAAGAGCAGATTTCTCTAGACTAAAACTTGGTATTTTACAATTAATTGTACATGTATTTTTTATTAATCTGGCTGGTGAACTTCCTCCTGTCACTTCCAATCCCATTGGGTTCAATTTCTTTGTTAGGTTTGTTTTTATTTTTCGTTTCTCAGGATTAAAATTTCACACTGGTTGGTGTCTGCTCTTATCTCAGCAGTCTGCAGGTTGCCCATGGTGTGGCCTGCAAGGCTGTGAAAGAATGAGTGGACAACATTACTTTACAAGAAATATTTCAAAAGACAGTCATGTTGACTCTCTAAGGGTCTGACCCAGCCCACTTCTTTTTTGTCAGCAAGAATTTCTCATAGGTCTCAATTAGCTTTAGATCACAGACCATGTCCATGCAATGATCTCCAAAATCATGAGTATAGTTAGGTGTAAATAGTTTGCAAGAGTTTAACAAGTTATTTCATATATGTGGAATAAAAGTAGGGAACAAATTAAGACCAGACCAAACCCTACTACCTAGCAGTAAAAGCATTCAGTTCTTTTGATTTTCAAAGTGTTATGTGCATCTTGACTTGTACTTTTAAAAATGCCCACATGAAATAGCAAAATTGTGCCCATATTCTTAGGAGCTTTGAGGGGCTGAGAGGGGAAATGACTCGTGGTGAGTCAGTGTCACAGCAAAGACAGACAGTCTGTAATGCGTAATCCTGATTTTTTTCCTGGTTACTTTCAACCCTATTGCTTCAACAAGTTGTTTTTAGCATTCAATTTGAATTACAAAGGAAGCACTTTAGGCACAAATCAGTAACTTAACAGAGTAAAATAAACTGTTTTCTGCATTCAAGAGAGGCTGCACACAACACAAAACAGACAATGAGGAAGTCATGTTAATTTACCAATTAATGCTAATGATTTCATTCTCTGTAAAAAGAGAAATCCCAAGACCTAATGGGAGAAAAAAGCTCAATAAATTAGTGTGAAGAGAAGTTTGTGAAGCAGCTGACTTAGTTATATCCATCAATTCTATAGTGCAATTTGCTAACTTGATCCTCTGTGAAGCTTTTTTGTCTTCCAAGGCCTGAATATGCCCATTGCCTGTGCAAAAAAATTGTCTGCAATTAGGTGGTGTTATCAACAAAAACCCACTAATTACTGTGAATCTCTGGCTTTTCTGATCAGATTTATAACTTCTCTTTTATCATTTGACACATTGTTTCCTAGGATGCTTTAGAAAGACAAATACTTGCTAATCATGAGTAAAAAAACCTGTCAAGAACCAAGTGGAAGAATTGCTCAAAAGTTTAGGGGAGACTGTTCTTCTTAGATCTGTCAAAAATTAAAACCATGTGGCGAAAGATGCAAAGTCCTTTCAGTCTTTTGATGTCTTTGAGAGCTCTTGAAAGAAGGACGAAGTTGCATTCTGGGGTGGATTTCACAATCCAGTTTGCAGTTCTGAGCACATGAAGGCATTCAAATACTGTTTCATGCACTTCTGTTATTTGACTCTCTGGCATTGCAATAAACTTATGAAAGTAGAGTCAGGCAGGAAACTGAAAATAGTGTCAATGCAAGGAAATGGGATGTTGTAAAGAGCCTCAGCATCAGTTGTGGACCTGAACATGGAAAGATAAATATTAATGTGCATATAGGACCATCTATTATATCGTCACAGCATTCGATTTGGATATAGTCAGTGCTTTTCCACAGAAATACCGGAAAATCCTCTAGACTTAGGCAAGATATCCTCTTTATTAAATCTGTAAAATATCCTTGACCACACAAATTATTTTATGGTCAAATAAAAACCTGATCTGTTGAAATCTAACCCCATCCCTGACATCCCAAGAGTAATTAACTTTCAGGATCCATGTCCAGCTTTTCCTCAAATTACACAGTTTTTTCTTACTGGCACAATGGTAGAGTGGAGTGGTGTGAAAGAAAGAATGTAGGAAGAAGTACAGGGTGGACAGCATCCCTTCAACACCTCCTGACACGTAGACAAAGAAAAAAACTTAGTAAAGTTATAGTGGAATCACAACTTTAGCCTCTCCACAAACCATTTAAACATTTATTGTGTTTCTAGGAGCAAAGTAAAGGGTGTTGTCATAATTACTGGCATCTGTACAGTAGCATAGGATGTAGGCTTGACTTCTACCTCTAAAAGCTTGGAGCTCTTGCAAGCTTGAGGAGCACCTTCAGCAAGGAGCAGAGCAGTCCAAATATTACAAAGTAAACAGTAAGTATTGATTTTTTTCATTCCATTTAAAAAGGAAAATGACTTTAAAAAGGAAAAGAACTTAGAAAGTTCTTTCACAAAATTCTAGCCTTGGGTTATCCTTTTACCAAACAGCTAGTTTTCAGCAGATGAAAAATACCTAATGATTTCATGTACTAAGCTGGAATGCATTTTGATAACTGGCCTAATAAATTTACCTTTAAAAGTAGAAAGAAAGCTAAATATCTGTGAAAACTGAGGAGTTTCTGTGAAAGATTTTGTTACACAAAAAAAGTACAAGTTATTGCTTATAAAATCTAAACAATCAGTAAATGTAAACAGTAAAATACCATGTGATAACAAATTTGAGTTAGTGGCCACTAATGAAAAGATATTTCATCAAGACAGTAGAAGAAAACTCTTCAGTTATGTTTCTGAGGAACCAAGAATTAGAGGTGATATTAGATTTTGCCTGCAAAACTTTCCCTTGGTGACCCCTTGCAGCTTATGTTTTTAGAATTCCTGCAGTTGAATTTCTGACAAAATTGCTTTTGTATTTTGGGTTGTTACAACAGCACGGTGTGTTGAGTGGCCTTGCTCAGGAGAATACTGAGATAGAGCAATATTTAGACCCTGATTTCAAAGGTAGTGAGCTTTGGGACAGAAGAAAAAAACAACAAAAAACCAGGGCAGCTGAAGCATTTAGACTGATGTCCCTCTAATCAATCATCTTGTTTCCAGTGGTAGTAAACCCCAGAGTCTTCTCAAAGATGTGTGAAAAAGATGGAATAACACACTCACTGGGAAAGTTTAATGTTAACTACTCTCAGTTGTTGCCCCTTGCTTTGAAACCAAATGTGCAATTGCATTCAGAGAGATTGTTTGTTTTCAACTTAATGCAACAACATCTGCTGTGGCTTTGCTGAATCTCAGAGAATGTCACAGATGCTCAAGACTCCCAAGGTGGAGTCTGGTTACTGAAAATATGATTATTTCCTAAGAAACATAATGAAGTGCTGGCATAAATAATGAAATAACTGCAGAACTGTCAGCTTTGTGTCTCTCCTGGTCAGCTTGAATAACTATTTTAATAATCTCTCTGCAGCTTTTTAGCTACAGACATAGAATATTAAAAGTAGTATTAGTGGTGTTAGCTTTTTCTTTTAATCTCAAGAAAGCAGACCAAGGAAAGATTATGACCAGGATCATACTACAATTTTTTATATCAGTTAGAATTTAAGGATCTCATCCGTGTTTTTATCTTAATAATATTAAGCAGTATTTCAAGGGTTATAAACTATGGAACTTTTAATTTCTAAAAATTCTATGTAATAGGTTGATTTTGAGAAAGCTGATACAACTTCTGAGAATAGGAGAGATTACAAACTGAAGAAAAAAGTGGCAGAATAAGAGGAGTAAAGGGATGGAAAAGTATCTCAGAACAGAACTATGCAATGAGTCATTGAATTTCTGATTCCTAGAGACCTCTGTTGTTCACCAAGTACCTTGAAGAAATATTGGTGTGAATTGTTGCTAATCTCCCTTCCTTTTACAGTTAGTGTTGATGTCTCCCTCAAGAAACACTGGATGGAAAAGAGGTATGGCTCCTATTAGAGTCTATGAACATAAAATTACATTTCCATGATCAGACTCAGATCACCTCACCGAGTTGTGTACTGCCCACAAGAAGTGTCTTTGCCTCATTGCCTGGCTGAAATATGGATTTTATATCCAAATAAATTACAGCAACAGCGATTCATAAAAATGAAGCACATTTTCATTATTGATCTCTTTCTTGGAGGGATGGCAAAACTGGTGCTGCATGTTATTTGTTTCTGTTGTTTGCTACGTGATGTAAAATGTTATTTCTAGCTCTTTGTTTCCTTTGTTTTAAACTTGCAGAGCTTTAAATCACATAAACTTTAAATACTATTTCATTTTAATGTAACATGCAGAGGTCTGCAAAACCAAAGAGCTCTCACATTCTTTTTTTTCTCTAACAAGACAAATAGATTTTATCATTCTTTATGTAGAAAACATAATTTTGAATAGAAAGGCTGGACTAGGTAGTTACTCCTACAAAATATTCAGTAGTGTACCATAATTATGGTGCAGAGGGTGCAGTGAGGCCATGGTGAAATATGGTGTCTGGATGACATCTATTGAGGAAAAGGTTCTAGTTGTAGGGAACTCCAAAGACATATGAGAACGGCCTAAGCCTTTTCCACTAAGGCTTTGTTGTCTTAAAATTGTGGCACTTAAGAACTCTCAAACTCAAAAATGCTTTAACAGTTAAATCACCTTCCAGCTGTTAAATGAGTGCCTATGGATCTAATGATTTCTTCTGTGAAACAGATGAATTATGCATGTTTTAAGGCAGGCCAGCCAGATAAGATTTGAGAAAACATATGCATAATCTGTTTTATTTAATGCAGCAGCATGGGGATGTTGAATATTTTGGATAGAGTAGACCAGGGGTTCCTTCTCTGCTTGTGCATGAACTCTGGAAATTTACCTTTCCAAGAGGTTATTCTTGCTATTAATCTAGAATATTTACCACATACCTCTATTTCACAGAGAAATCTCTTTACAGAAACAAGAGCCCAGTTATGAAAAGTGCATCCTGCTGTCATTGCCAATTGTTATTATCCCAGTGACAAAATATAGCACTTGGTACTCAGATGAACCTGCTCTGTGCTTGGAACATCTGATTGCTGATCCAGTTTTGCTGTAGCAATAAACTTGCACTCTAAAAGAGCTTAAAATGGGATGCAATTAATTGGAGCTACCAATTCAATGAGCACTGAAATTAATGAGTATTAGCACTGATTGCGTTGGCCATTGGATCAGGTCTTTTGAGTTTGGATTCATGAGTTTGGAACAACATTTACTTCTCATCACTTGGACAAATTATTGGTTTGACAGATCTCCAGGGAAGGCTGCAGTGTGGGCAAATGACACAACTTCTTATGAAACCTGGATTACAGAAAACCCCACTTTCTCCCTTGGTTATGGAATTTACAGTTTCACCATGTGTGTTTATTTGTGTCTGTGTGGCAAATCAGCTGTTGATAAAATAACTGCAAAAGCTAAAGAAATGAGAATAAAACAAGCTCCTCACAGAAAATGTACATTAGATTCTTAGAAAGCACTTTGGGCTAAGAATAAAGTCTCAGATGAGAGATATGTATTTACCATATAAAAAAAAAAACCCAGATGGAACAAGAGAATGCATGCAAATTCCCTTATGAAATTCAAATATTTGCTGAAATATATCTCATAGCGCCACATACTCCCCAAATGAATAGTTTTTCTACAGATGACATGGAAATTAGGGTGAGCAACAGGACACCAAAGTCTTCAGATGAGAAAAGAAACTACTTGTTGTAATTAAATTCAAAGAAGACCAAGAAGAAATCTGGAAGCAGCTTCTCCAAGCTCTATTTCTCAATATTAAATGAAGTTTGATGGCAATAAGCATAAGTTATGTAGTTTGAAAAAGGAACAGTGACAACTTCATTCAGACAAGATCCCTGGGCACCACTAGAGGCAGTTCACTGTTCCATGGATATTGGATTGGTCCCAAGAGGATACAGAGATGTTAAATACATGACAAGCCAGATAGAAAACAACATGACATGATTTTAATTCATTATACAGATCAAGTGGCCCAGAGTCCTCTGATCTACTACACATACTCCAAAAAAATCCCTGAGAGAGTCAGGTAGCCCCAGAGAGGTCACCTATGACAGAGTAGTGAAAATATTTCTAGAAAGCCTTCTCCTATAGAAAAGGAAATGTAAAATTGTCATTAGTTACCTCTGCAAGCAGCTTAGCAACTGGGAATTCAATCAAAATATTTGTGATTGGGAAATAATGATTGAACTCTCATTTCCATAATATGATCACAAAGAGGCAACCACTGAATTTCAAAGGTGATAGGCTTGGAGTAGATGGAAAGAAGGAACAATTCACACAAGGCACCAATAAATGGTAAAACTCATTGTCCTACACTGTAGTGAAAGAAAATACTTCAAGAAATTCAGGAGGGAGAAGCATTCCTGTGTTGTTAGGATATTTAGTATCAAATAGCTCATCCCAAGCAAAAAA
>VZRZ01003401.1:46271-123953 GCA_013398175.1 Climacteris rufus | reverse complement strand
AAAAAAAAAAAAAAAAAAACACTGGAGGGAAATAATTAATATTATGTTTGCTGCTATGAGTTACTTTTTTACTGATGTTACAGAGCAGGTTGAGAGCAGCAGAGGCAGAGAGATTACTCCACACCTGCCTTCTCTAAGGGCTTCAGGGAGCATCTGCCACTGCACAAGAGTTGTAGTTCATGCACTATGTGCTAATTGGTTCAAATCCAGTTTGATGATGCTGAGGCTCCAAAACAGATGAAAAAACAATCAGGGGCTGAAGCCAAATGCTTCAGAGTGCTCTAGTAAAACTGACTTAAGGCCATGGGGCCTTTTTATTTATTGCCTCCTCAGCCCAGTGGTAAAGATTTGAATGATGTCAATGACTGTAGCCTGTCACTTGATCAGATACTTTGCTGTCCAGGTGCCAGAAAGTTCCTTCTTCTGGATGCAGCCCATCTACACTCTTCTTTTGAAACACTCAATGGTTTCGTTGTCACAATCACCTGTAAATGAAGCTCTCCTAGCAAATATCTTCATTTTGAGAGGATATTACTGCAAACATTTCAAATTAACACAGGAGAAGGCAAGCAAAATAAATATTTTTAGACAGTCTTTGACAACAATAAGTAGAACAGGAATTAATTGTATTAATAGAATCATTAAGGCTGGAAAAGACCTCTCAGAGTGTCAAGTTTAACTATTAACATAACATTGCCAGGCCCACCACTAAACCATGCCCCCAAGTGCCACATCTACACGTTTTTTAAACACTTTCAAGTGCAGTGACTCCACCACTTCCCTAGGCATCCCATTCCAATGCTTGACCATGCTTTCAGTGAAGAGTTTTTCCCTAATATCAAATCTAAACCTGCCCTGGCACTACTTGAGGCTGTTTCCTCTTGTCCTGTCACTTGTTACATGGGAGAACAGCCTGAACCCCACCTGGCTACAACCTCTTTTCAGGTGGCTGTAGAGAGCAATAAGTTCCCCTGCAAGCTTCCTCTTCTCCAGGGTAAACAAATCCCTACTGATTTTTCTCTTCCTGTTGGCAGCACTGTCGATGGGATATTTGGGCATTTGGTGCATTTTGCTGATTAAAAACCTGAAGAATACAATGTACGTGCTCCATGATGCTTCATTTCACACTTCCATCCTCCAAAAGTTGCACACAGGTCCCAGATCCTGTTTTATACACTTTTCCTGGTAAACTTGATCTTCTGCTACTTATTGGTAAGGTATTTTAATGACCTCCTGGGAATAGCAGAGGTATTATGTATTAAAAAAGAAAAACAAACAGCAAAATAAATAACATAGTGAACTCTGGTCTTACCCCAACACTATTAAACTGTGTGTTATATAGACTCCTAGTTGATCAACACTTACAGAATCTTCTGGATTTTTTTTTTTAATATTGAATTTTTATTCACTTTACCATACATTTATTCATATTTTGCCAGATTTATATGACTATGTGCTGTATACTGTGAAGATTTCCTCTCTGGAGGAATCTACTAACACTATATTATTTCCTAGTGACACTGGTTTTTTTTTTGTTGTGATGAACTACTGCCTTCTGAGAGAACAGAGAAAAAACTAGGAACAAAGTATTTCGTTTTTCAAAACTCACTTCTGTTCTTTGCAGTTAGTCAATATTTTTTATTAAATCTTTATTGAAATAATATTATTTATTGAACTTTCAGGTGGAGCTTTTTGAGAAAGACAGAAATAACTGCTTTTTGAGAAAGCCAGAAAAGTCTTAATCATGATAACTAACATTCAATAAAAATAATACTGTAATCTTTAAAAATTGTCAATATTTTCCCAATAAATGTAAGAAATGCCTGTGACATTGAATGCTTCAGGAGAAACTGTACTTCCTGTAGAAAAATATTGGTTTAAATGGAAATAATTTTTCCCAGAAAGCATTGGGTCTGTATTTTTAAATTCATCAGAAAACAGCTTGTTTTTTCTTGTGGTATTTTGCAATACATATCTAGACAGAGAGGAGTTTTAACCCATTGAAACACTATCAAATGGCAAGAACTACGTGTTTATATTTGAGAAGGAATTAATGTGCTTAATACAGTCAATAAATATGTCTATATTTAGAGGTGCTTAAGTTTTGTATTTGCTTTGCTTCTTCTTTTTACTGTTGGGAGATAAGTTAAGCCTGTGTGGAAGTTCTCCACTTTTATCATGACTCCCCATTAATGAAAATATCCTGCAGGAAATAATGTGGTCCCAGGCTGACACATAGCAAAGCAACAGTAAGTTAATACAAGTTTGACTGGAGTTGGTTTCTGTCTATTCAAGAGAAGGGAGTTATAAACCTTCACAACCAGCTATCTAAACTTACGTTGTAAAACAAATAAAGGTGAGAAAATGAAAGATCATTAGGAAAATCCAGCTTATAATAGCCTTGTGAGGGTTTGAATCCACTGTCAAAATATTGCACATCACCGGAGGCACCTTAACTGCCTGTGCATGTTTTTAGGTCACAGCTAATCTGAGATAATTGGACTAAAGCTAAATTGAATTAGCCCACGATAGTCTGACTAATAGGACACACATGGACAGTCACCATGGCTCACCCAGCCCAGGAATGGTGAAGCTGAGATAATTTGCTCATCTTTGTGAGCCCTGGGAAGAAAGTGTCAGTCTTGGTGACCCTTCAAACTAGACAAGGCTTAAATGTATTCTACGACCAATCCTGTGCTTTCAGAGTAATGGACTGGATGATTCAATTTGACTTTTTCATTTCTTGACTCTTTGTGACTTTCTGAGAATGGCTTTCCTCTGGCCACCTTCCTAAATCAGCGTGAGACCATGGCCCAAGTATCTCAGAAGGGTTTTACAGCCTGTACTCAAACAACTTGAGCATGTGTCTTTTCTGTCAAAGTAGCCAAATACTGTGACATCCAGTGACTTTTTTATGCCTGACAGATCTGATAAACTGGCAGAGGGTACTCAAAAGAAAAGAAACAGATTGGAAGCCAGAGGGTTTTCTGTGTTACTGAGCAATGGTACATCTGTGATGGGCCTGGGTTGAAAAACTTACTGTGAGCAAAAGTGCTGAAATTCATACTTATTTAGGACAAGTAGCCTTTTCAGGAAAATAGAATGATTATTTATGGAAATCCACTGTCCCTCAGCCCCATCCCCTTCAACCTCAGGAACCTTCCAGCAATCCTATGGCTCTTGGATTTGTTTTTGGTCAGTGACCAGCACACTGGAAGACTTTTGATTGGAGGTTTTCCGAATTTTTCCTCAGAGACTGACAGAATGACTCTGTCACCTGTCAGAATGCCAGAGTAGACAGATTTCCTAACTCCAAAGGTAAAAATCACCTTATTATTGCAGGAAACCCTGCTGTCCAGCCATGGCTTTCCCGAACACCAGCTTAAAACCAGACTGGAGTCTTTCTTCTCACTATTCTGACTTAATGTCTCTAAAAATTCTTCCTTCCAAAAGTTGGATGTCTTAATTTTGGTTACATCTTCCACATTACACCTGAATAACTCTTCTTTTTCTGGTACTGTTATTTGGTATTCCAAGACATAACTTTGTAGGGTGCATCTGAAAATATGTGTGCTTTTAAACATCCTGCTTAATTGGGTATTAAAACAATTACAGGGCAAGAATTCTGGAGGGTTTGCTGTGCTAGTGAGGAGACAATACAAAATTTAAGCATTGTATACAAAAGTATTTTCTATCATTTTTTTCTTGTTATGACCAGTAACCTCTTTAAATCTACAGACTGAAATGTATTCTACTAGTAATGCAATCATGATAAGAGAGTGAGGAGAGCCAAAGGGGAAGAGACACACAGGTTGCTACTACAATAACGAAGGAAAAACATGAAAAATAAAAGCAAATTGCTATTTTGAAACACTGCCAGATGATACAGCAAAATTGTGGAGTATGAATTTATTCTGATTGGTGAGATAAGAACTCTTTTGCACAAAGTTATCAGACGAACAGGTTGGTATCCAGTCCTCCTTGGAACAGTAGAGAAAGGCATCTCCAAAAAAGATCACAGTTGTCTTAGACATATCTCTCTCTCTGGACTGGATGAATCACTGTCTGAAGGGGATTTTCTGTCTCATATGAAAAGCAGGGAGCCTATGTCTACTTTTGACTAGACACTGAAGACACTGAAGATTTGGAAAGCTGAAAATGCAGCAAAGCTCAACTGAAAGGGTTATTATTTGCCTATACCAACCTCAGTTGTCAATTTTTGGATCTTAAATGGCTTAAATTGATGTCAGTTTCCCTGGGAATGTTAATATATTGACAACCCATCTTAGATCTTACAAGATTATTTCTATTTTCCACTGAGTACCTTCTTACATAATATATTATCACACTGGGAGCATGTGTGGAAATTGTCATCTTGTGCTTTTTGCCTGAGAGCACTGCAAGGGAATTTATGCCACTGCTCAATGTTCTGCTGCAAAAAAAATCTTATATTGCAGACAACTTATCCAGGGGAAACCAAACCACTGAGTAAGACTTTTATAGCACTCTGCTGGAGATTTGCCACCAATCTGCTGTAGCAATAAGATCCCACATGAGATTTCCCATTCTGATTCTTCTTTTCTGATTCTATCCATATCAAAGAAAAGGAAATAACCCTGTGATGGACTGCAGTGGAAAAAAAAAGAGGTTTCACTTCAATTATTCATAATGCAATTTCATAGCAACTACATCATGTGTTTGCTCAATTTTTAACTGCTTTTAAAATGGAGACAGGGCTATTATAAGTGCATGTGCTGGTGGTGTCTCTGAGGATGGGAGATGACTGAGAGGTCTTAGTTGAATCTGTATTCTTAGAAATAATTGCTTCATTACTTGAATGAGTTACCTTGAGCTGAGCTGATGTGATTCTCCATCTGTTCCTGTGCATTTATTGAGTGCCACTGGACATTTAAATAAGTAAGAGCTCCATGCAGTCCGTGCAAAAACCCAAAGAAGTCAGAGTCTGAAAGTGCAGAGGCTGCTGCTGCTTCAGTCAGACAAAAGCAAATTTAATGGACAAAGGACAAGGTTTATATCCTCAATATGTGAGCTCAATTTTCAGCACCACCTCAGACTGACTGTACAGCTTCAGGCACCATGTAACTGCTCCTGGCCTTCAAACTACAGGTGTAAAATGGGAATTGTAAAGATGATGGCTGGCTTCCATCTCACTATTTTTATCTGATTTGTTTTTTGTATCAAGAATTTCTATTTTGTTGATATATATAGCATTGCATAGATACATGTACACCACATTGCCTGCCAGTACTTGCAGATAGTATTTATTTGATAATGCAGGATTATTATTAAGAATTTAATATCCAATCTTTATGGGCTTTTAATAAGATCACTATTTCAAGGTCTCAGAATTATATCTGGATGGACCTCTTCTACTTAAATCTTCTTCTGATTTCAACTCATCAGCATACCATGTTCTGTGTATGATAATGTATACTTAGTATTATGCATTTCATGGAATAATGGAAATAACATTGTGAAATGTTCTTGGATCTGTGCAATATGACTGCAAATGCTGCACCTCTCTAAATTGTCTTTTCAGCAAATTTTATTTTGCTGTTACAATTATTGTGTACACCTTTGACTCATTTGGTGCTTTCAGAAATCTTTAGATCAAGAGATACTTCTTATTTTCCCAAAATTTGTGTTTGTCACTTTATCTCAGTGAAATAAACCAGAAATTTTCCTACCAACAATGTCCAAACAAACATGTGTGGAGGTTGCTAAGCTGCAGCTCTCCACAAGCATGGCAAAGCCGTGTTACAGAGCTGTTGTGATTGCCAGAGGCTCAAAACAGTCAAGGAGGGAACAGAATGAGTACAACTGACCCAGGTCACTTCAGATGATGAAACAAATTGTGTGGCCAGCATCCATAGTTTTTGTACTGGCTCCTCTATATTGATGAGCACAGAGAAGGCCACCATCAACCTAGGAGTGCAGTGGTCTAGTACCATGTCTGGACCAACGTGAGCTGCAGATTTCTGCTGCTTTTTGATTTGTTTTCTGAGACTGGTTTGTAGCAGAGATGCTCCTGTCATTGTCCTGTCTACTCACATCCTTGGAGGATAGGCCCTTACTCAATTGAGTCTTTCACTGGGAACACGAATGGTCAGATTTTAGTGTCTTTTTAGGGACAAGTCCTTCCTTTCTGATCCCAGTCACCACCCTCAGAAGTCGGTTAATGCAGGTCTCAAGGTGAGGAAACTTAGATATTAAAAATAATGTGGCTTTTCCAAAGAATTCACTACACAGGAAGGCAGTGAATACACAGAACTAAAAAGCACAAGTCTAATGGCAATTCTCACCTGGATTAAATTGGCATGGTTAAGGGGCCAAAATTAAGTTGTATGGACCCGAGGCTGTGCAACAAATGGAGTGCCACTGCAGTGCCAAGCCTAATCTCATTCACATTTTGTTTTGACATGATGACCAAGAGGAGGGAATGTTAAAAAATGTACAAATAAAAAAGTGACACTAGACCAGGAGCATTGATCGATACTAACAAGGCAAGAAACTGGATCAAAGCTGACCTTGAAAAATCGCACCATTTTTATTCCAAACGACTTCTGAAATCTTTTGTGGGAATGGAAAAGGACATGTAAACCCTGGAGAGGCAGGGAGTCTAATTAACATTGGGACTTTTAAAGTGCAGACTTAAAGCTTCCAAATACCAGTCCTATAAGTAATATCAATGAAACATGTGTGATGATCCATCACAGCTTAGAAAGCATCGTGCTGAATGGATGACAGCAAAGAGGAAAACAAGTGGGAGAATGAAATATATAGATAAACAGCACAAAGTGAGGATGTCAGTGAGAGAAAAGCTGAATGGGGACCCAGAATCTGTGAGCTTTGGTGTTGATTCCCTGGTATCTTTTAGTTAGAAAAAAACAACCAACAAACGAATCTCTCAGTATAGCTGGTAACAGGTAGAAATTAAAAATGTCTGAGTACTATAAACTGAAATGAAAGAAAGACAAAATCAAGCTGAGATCATGCCACCAATTGGCAGGGAAATTCTCAGTGTACATGGTTCCAACTTATGCCTGTAATTGCAGTCAGTGTTAGTTTTGGTGATTTCTCTGTCATTTGCTCCTGCTTTCAAAGAAGAGGGTAAGAACCACCTGTGTACATTATATTCAGCTAAAGCTGGCCAGTGGATGATTTGATTTTGCAACAGCTTTTCAGGCATAAATGTTTATATTCAATCTGCACTGGAATAAAACCTAATGCTCTGGTACATTTTTGTAAAATGAATTTGGACTGGAACATTGTGTTTTTGAATCAGAACGGTTCGGTTAAAATCTCTGAGTAAAGTGAAAAGTATATGTCATATCAGAAATTTTATTGTGGGACAATGTTAAAACAGCAGTCTTGAAAGAGACTGGGATTCCAGCTTTCTTGCTATCACAGTCAATGGGTTGTATAATATTATTCAAAACCAGGAGAGTGATCTCTGTTCAAAGCAAGCTATCCCAGGCAGTGGATGTTATAATAATTGTTCTAATATTTTGAAAGAATCTTCTGATCTCCAGCCTGCCTTATTTACCAGCCAATTCATCCTATTTATTCTTTTATCTGCACTAACCCTTAAATTTCCTGCCTGTTTTCTCGTCAAGGGTAGAACCTCCTTGCTCTTTGAAACTGTACAAGTCAAGAACTATTTACATTTATATCTTCTAAAACAGGATGTCTGGATTCACAAGAAGTGACAAAAATTACTTACAAATGGCTTATTAGGACTCAGTGAGTGATTGTGGAGATCCCAGAATTCAAACTTTTGAAGGTTTAGCATTTTTTGTGTTTGTCCACAGCCAAAATAAGAAATTTCTTTTCTCCATGCCCAAGAAAATCAGAGCTATTAATGTAATTATAGGACTGTAGGAATTATGTCACTCAAAAGAGGACAAAAACAGTAATGTCAGATAGCACACTGACAGTCTGATCTAAAGAGAACTGTAGTCAATGAAAATCTCCTTGGAATGCAGAGGCTTTGAGTCTGGCGTCTAACACATGCCCTTGTGTTTAAAGGCAATAATCCAAAATTTATGTATTTCCTTGTACACTTGGCTGTGCAAAGGCTGTGTCTCTCTCTTGTGTTAAGAAACAAAAGTTAAACCAAAGCAAACATCTCAAAACATGTTGCTGTACAAGCAAGAGTTACTGTGCATTCATTATTCATCTTATACTTTATGATATCAACTTCTCTACATCACCTTCATTTTCTAATAAAGTACTAACAACAGATGACTGATAGTGAATTTAACAAATAAGTTGCTGTGTGAACTGAGAGTTAGCAAAGTACTTAGCATGTTATCTGAAACTGTGAAGCTTCCATTTCTGATATTTTCTTTAATATTCTGTTATGCCCTTGTAATCTCTGATTTACGGTGTCCTGTGTACAAACATATAGGGATAAAACATAAATTTTCAACTTGGTATTAATGAAATAATTAATTTATCTTAACAACATTTGCCTATCAAAAAAATCTAAAGAAATTATAATAATGCATATTAATTTTTGGAAGTAAAACTCTGTATCTTTAATAATAGGTATTTTTCTTCATCAATCATCAAATCTCAGTTTTTCTTTAATAGCCTCACTGGGAGTTAGTGAGTTTAGGGTCAATAAGAGAGGTTTAAGTCCCAGTTCTCCAGATTTTGTGTGCATTTTGTAATTTTAGGCTGTAAAAGTCTCTGGTTTAGATTCTGGGAAGGTTCATCCATGGCAATGATAAATAGAGCTGGTGGCAGCTGCAGTCTTACATTTGTGATACCAGGTCAAAACTGGGAACTGCATGGTCTGACCTCAGTGTGGTCTGTTGAAATAAGTGGAGCCAGGAGAGAAACATCCTCAGGGTACAGAGCAGCTGATGTGGATGTTATGGACAGCGGTCCTACACTCAGGACGTGGATGTTAATGCAAGCCAAAATCCATGCCAGTCATCTACTGCTCCAAAGTCTTCTAAACACTAATAGTTTTTAAATGATTCAACTTATGAAAAATTACCTGGTGTTTTAAAAGTAATTTTCAATTTCCTGGGAAGACACACAGCAATACAAAATGAATGTATAAATACGAAGTCACAAAGTTACATATTTGGAGAGAAAAATACTTCAAATTCAACATGAAAAGAGCACCAAAATATTTCTCTCTTGTAACTAAAACACATTTCGAGCCAGGTTCTGAATGAGCAGGCCAAATGGTTGAATGGTTTAGTGAGCATGGTGGTCTTTGGTTGAACACAATGATTTTTCCAACTGTAATGATTCAATAAACCTATGAAATGAAATGTTCCCTAATATAGTCTTCTCACAGATTCACTCCCTGAATTCATCAAAGTTCTCTTGAATTTCTTGTCAAAGGAGCACATCACTCTCAGGAAAACAACTACCATGCTCCAATTGGGGCAGCGTTAGTCTTTTAAATCCTTTCCCCAATATGTCTAGAATTCCCACCTGTCACTGAACACAAACATGACCTTCCAGCAACTTTATATTTCCTCTCCTGGGGAGTTTTGCTAAGATCAGTTGTTGCTGTGAGACTTATTGCAAATGTATTCCCTGTTTTTCTGTGGTCAGTTCCTTGCCATTACTCTTTATTTTTTGTTCATAATAAAGTATTCGAAATTTCATCTTAATTGGTGCTTTACTTACTGCCTCAGTCACACTGCTTGGCTAAAACCTCATTTCAAAAGTAGTATAAAAAAGCAACAATTCCAGTCCCTTTCAAAGAATAAGGATATTTATAGCGAGAGATAACATCTCTGGTTAAACCTGTTGGTATAACTGGAAGAAAGAGATGAGATCTGAGACACGTAAGTCCTTCCTCAGTTCTGCTGTATCTCTTCTTTCAACTGCTGAAAAAATCTCAGAAAGTTTTAAAGCATGGTATAGTAATGAATGAATAAGTAATGTTAGTCTACAAATCATTTTCTGGGCAGTTTTGTTGTCTCACATTATTATATCAAACTTGGGTCTGAATTTTAAAAAGCATCTGTTGTACATTGAATGTGTGTGAGGGTCAAAAGGGAGACAACTGTGTTACTGTTAATAGGAAGCAGAAATGGAGCTGAAAACTCTGTAATTTGTTAACATAACCTAGGATGAAAATAACATGATTTCAGCAGGATCAGAAAAGAACAACTTAAAGGCAAACAACTGTAAAGAATGAGAACTTTACTGAGTAGTGAGAGTCCTGCTAGGGAGGTAGATTTACCTATGCTATATCATTAAGACAAATTTTACAAAACACACATATTAATATACTTTTAAAAGTTTTTTAGTACTTGGTATAATGTTTATTAATAATAGTAAATTTTAAAGAATAAGTGAACCTAGAATGGTGACCACTTGTAAAAAAACTAACATGATAAAAATTTCAGAAATATAACATAGATTAAATTGATATGATGTTGTGAAAAGACTACAGTAAGAACTGGAGATAGTTCATTTCTGTATTAACTAAAATAATGATGGAATCAAAGGATTATTGCTTCCAAAGCACTGGATAGTAATGGGTCTAAGAGACTGTCTCTTCCCTAAACCAGCACACTGTGTTACACAGCTTTGTAAATTTTCCTAGGTCATTAACCAAATTTAAAATAAAGGCAACGTGAACACTGTATAACATTTCTTCCCTGCTGCTGATTTAATGCCCTTTCATCCCAAATTCTCCTCGTGGGGACCAGGGCAGAAAGACAGCCATCACTGAACAATGGCACAGGGAACATCCTGACTCCCTGAGACCTGTGGGACTTTTTCCCTTGTGATCCACCTCATGGACTCAGCATCCTTTCCCTCTCCTCTTTGCTGAGTTATTAAAAGATAAAGAAGAGCAGCTGCCATTGTAGGCATAAAAGTTGACAAATTTACAATAGGTGATGCCACCTGTGCCTGCCTAATTTAATCACAGCCCAAACAATCTGCCATCCATTTACAGCAGGGAGAATGTTCAAGAGCATCTCAAAGTGACTCAGAAGTTGGAGGCTGAGGGAGAAGCGTGGGAGCAGTTTGCTCAAACACCCTCTCGGCTACAAGGAAGGTTGACAAAATATGGCCGGTGGACATGAGAAACCCTTTCCCTGCTTTTATGTGGAGTGGGAAAAAATGTGGTAAACAGCTAACAAACACCATATTGAACACTTAGGTGCCAGATGGATTCATCTGCACAGGGTTATGGGAGCTACTGCTGATCCATCTGCAGTGAATGTTCCTTGCCAGTGGCTTGGCTTCCAGAGCACTGGGGAGGACACGCCAGGGGAAGGAGAAGCTTGTTTGTTGTACAGGTAGGAGTTTATTTTCTGTTGCTCTCCCATGGACTCAACTACAACAGCTTCCTTTCCACTTCTGTAGAATTATGGCAGTATAATTATATTAGTTCATCATTGTGATTCTGTATGCTTCCAAATTCCAAACATCCACTTCACATGCTCTTAGGCTTACTACTTTGCAAGATTTCTCATTAAATATTGAATTCAGTTTTAATAAAAAATTTTCACAGATCAGAAAATAGGACTAAATACACCTGAGTTTTTTAGAGTACTTGACTTCTTATGGTAGAAAGGCAGCAGGACTGGGACCTGTTACAAAAAATGTTTATTGAAAAATAACTCGGCCAAATTTAGGAATAATTTTACTTGTCTTACAAATTATCTTCATATTTAGACAACAGTTTGAAATTTTTTCTTGAGTTTGGAGGGATTTTTTGTTTGTTTGCATTGCTTTCCTTTTATTTTTCCCAGTGAACAATGTCTCACCATAGAGAAAAATAAAGGGAATTTTTTTTCTTCCAGTAAACATAGTTACTTCACTGGGTTACCTGCACTCCATTTACATCTGAATTTCTCTTTTTTTTGCATAATGGTCAAAAAACTCTCACTATCCTACTTTTAGGTGTGGTGAACTCCTCTAAAATTTATCACACAGAATTATTTTGAGTTTTATTGTTTCTTCATTGTAACCAGAATTAAGGCACTTTGACTAGACAAAAACTAAGTTGATTAATAACTAATAAACTGTTGTTTTTAAGAGACCCAGTTTAGTGAGCTCTGATTTAAATAAGTAAGGAATATGCCTTTTTTCTCAAATAGGTTTCTGGAAATATTTTATACTTGGGTTTTTGTGTATATTATCTGTGCTTCTTCTTTTTCTTTTTTTTTTTTTTCCCCCAGAGATGCTTATTCTTATAATTTAAACTTTCAGTGCTCCATTGGATCAAGACATAAATCAGGCTTTTAGCTTTAACCTGTATTTTATCTATCTGTTATGAGCTTACAGAGAAGGAAACACAAAAATATTTTTTGTAATATTGTATTAATTGTAGCCTTCCAGAGTTTGTGGAATCTTATGAAACCAGTTACATCTTTTTTTACTGATTTAAATGAAACTCCATCTGACTCAGACAGGAAAATTTATTAATATGTTTTTGACAGATATTTTGAAACTAGTCACACTTGAAGGCTAAAGCTCATAAAGATTACTCTCAGTAAGCTAAGAAGGTAATTAAAAATGTATATATCACTCTGATTAATCTATAAATATTACTCTACTTTCCTGCTCTATTTCAATATTTCCCTTTAGTAGTCTGGTCATGAAGCATCTTATAATGAACAAAATTATTGTAACATAGGGGTTATATTACAGCAGCATCCTTCCACTTTGAAACTGCTCTTTTCTGCATAGTCCTGATGGCCCAGAATTGTATTCCTAATGAATGAATAAACTCATTGAAGTAAATTCTTAATTCATTTCAGACCATCTTTCTTCAGGGGATATGATTGTAAATGAACAGATCTAAGACTAGGAAAAATAAAGAACCACTAAAGTTACTCTTCAAAGGCCATTTACATCCCCTTGTGTATTTTTATGCTAATGTCCCCTTTGTTTCCTTTTTTCTGTTTCCACTAAAAGCTAAAACCCATAAACTAAATCTTTTAAAAATCTTAACAGGGAAATGTGTCAAAACATCAAAAACCTTTGAAAAGGTTTCTGAAATCTGAAAGAACCTGAAACAGAAATTAAAGTTTAAAATGTCACAGTACCATTCAGTGATAGTAGGAGGTGTGTGTTTGGAAAGGCTGAATCATGGGTGCTCTATACATATATACGTATATATATACATATATGCACACATATATATATATAGGTGTCATATATTCTATAATAAGAATATTGAGCTGCTCAGGTTCAATCAAAACAAAACAGGAAGACTTAGAGAACCAGTTGAGGAGAAAGGCAGGACCTCTGTGTAAGGTCAGCTATTCAAGATGCTGTCTCACAGTTTTTAATTTGCACATGTTGGTGATAACCTGCATCTTAGCAAGGCTTTTTGTACACTTCACTCTGTAAATATGTTTTGGGGCGAATGGCAAATCTGAAAGAATCTATAAGTCAATATCTGATTCATTAGCCATTTTTAACTACTTAAGCAGTGAGGAGGGGAAAAATAAAGGGAGAATGTTTTATTCCAACTTTTTCAAATTGTAGGTTTTGTCTTTTTCCATGTGATTATTTTGCAACCTATATTTGATTAAATCTATTATATCTTGAGAAATGTAAAAACAACTGAAAATGAAAGAAAGATAAAAAAATACCAGCTTTGGAATGCAATTTTTTAGACTTTTCCAGTGTTCTTTTGTGAATTAGAAAACATGAAAACTCACTTTCTGTAATCCTATTTTGGTTTAAGCCAAAATATCTTTTTAGTTTCCACTATCAAATTAAATTAAAATACTATATCAGCACAGCATGTTGTTTTTTGTTCTCTTTGATCAAGAGCAGATCTGGGATGTCAGGTCATTAACTTCATGAACTCAATTTTTGCCAAGCAATGGCTTTTTCTAAATTGCTATGGAGAAAAAGATGGGAAGCAGTCATTGCATTATAAACCCTGATAAGCAATTTTTCTTAACCTTCTCACCCACTCACCCAGAACAGTTGTCTCCATGAAAAGCTTTCCATAGAGCAACAATGTTGTGGGTCAAACTGATCCTCCTTCTTCAAGTGCATATTAACTTAAAATATTTATGTGATGTATCTGGAGTTCAGGTGTGTGATATAAGGAAGAGAAGGATCTGTGTGGTCCAGGTTGTTCAAACCTCAGACACTCAGTCTTTGTTCAGGGTGTAATAACTCTGTCCTCACTGCCCAAGTCAGTCACAGACTATAGTTACAGAGTAGGAGCAAAGGAAAATTCTCCATTCCTTTCATAAGCATACTTATAATTAATATAGCTTGGAAGGGATCAGTACACTTGATGGCATGTGCTACAAGGAGACAGATTAATTTTCCTTTCATATACAGTTGAAGATGAACTGAAATCTGGATTATTTTCACCTTAAACCTTTTAGCAATGTATGAGCTGTGCAGTTACCCTGATTAAGTGGAGCAGTAAACTGGAGCTGTAAACTCTTCTTTGCACAGTCCAGCTACTGGCATGTTGCACAGGCTAATGAAAAATAACAGAAGCTCCACAATTATTTTTTCCTTTCTGGCGCTGGCTGGAAGCAGAGTTAATTGTTATTCTCTCTCCAGGGTAACTGTCAGCCCTTAACTCGGGACTGAAGTTGCTGCTCCCTGAAATAATGAAAACAAACAGCTACCAGAATTTACAGAAATTTGTATTTGTCAAGTATTCATAGGCATTTCACCTGGTGTCTTCCAGGGAGAGAGAGGTGGGGAAGAGTCTGTTTTGTTAACCTCATTTTCTCTGCTGAATGGACTGCAGGCATGTGTTTTAAAAATACTTGTCAAGGCATGGGTGCTCACATGTCTACAACACAGCTGCTATGAGACCGCTCTTATATGTATTTTGCTGGCTACTGTCAGTTTATCCCATTAACCTGGTGGAGGCTCTGCAGGATGTCAGCTCAGAGAGTTCCCCCACAGTCCATTAATGTCTTAAAATTCAAGAGTCTCTCCAAATATCCCATTAGGTCTGTTTGCTCACTTAGAAGAAACAGAGAAGGTTTTCAGAACTGTGCTCTGAATTAATCCCACTTAACTTCAAGCTCTTGACCTGATCATTTAATTTTTCATGGCTTTCTTTGTGGGCAATGAAAGGAGCTGAAAACTCCATAGGAAAACATTTCTGTGTTAACTCTCAAGGGTCTTTTCCTGTCTCTCTTGACAGCATTGTGTAACCTTACATTAGAAGTTTAATCACCATTACAGAGTGTCTGGGACAGTGAATTTTTTGGGATGAATGATTTATTTATTTTAATTTCTATTCCTAATCTCTAAAGACCCCTGACTACTATTTGCATGGTCTGCTAAAATACTGTAGTCATGTTCTAGTGCGTATGAAAATGTACTATATGTGCATGTATGCATAACCATGCAATTTTCCAATCAGGTCTAGTCAGAATAAGCTTCAAATTGTGACCCAAATAAAAAATTTACTATTTAAGAATGGAATGATTTTTCATAATATTTTCAACTCAGATTGTAATTTCTCCAATAGCTGCAGCTTATTTCTATCTGTGTCTCTCTGAAAGTCTGCTGAAAGCAATTTATGGGTTAGCAAACAGCTTCCAAGACCAAATTTATAATTTGCACTAGATGGTAACTATTAAAATAATGACTATGTACAAATAAGTTTCCAGAAAATGACTTTTTGTTTGTTTCTCCTGATTCTCCTCGCCATGTAATATGAACTCCTAATGTATTTCTCTCTTGTAGCTGTTTGCAACGATAAATTCCTCAGATTTTTCAATAACACTTAAGGATACTATGTCTTTCCCTATTTTGTGATATATTTGATCAAGTTTTTCATAGATTTTATTTCTTGCAGTGCATTTTATTCTTCATCTTTTTACTCCCTCATTTTACATCAGAAAATATTCTGATGGAATTACTATAGGAAATAAAATACAGGTTGAACACAAAATGCTGTCTTTTTGTGGATTGCAGGGCGAGGTCCAAAAAGGTGACAAATCATCTTTCATATAATGACATTTTCAGCAGAGCTGAAGACCAGAACGTTTCAGATCTGACAGATGGATAAACATGCTTGTCCATAACAGATCAAACGGTTCTTGAGCATTTTGAATAAGAACAGTAAATTACACAGTGACTTTAATCCTAATAATTTATGAAAACTAAGCTCTGAGCAATGAATGGTTGATCAAAACAAAACAAAAACCAAAACAAACAGTGTAATCTTGGCATTTAATATAATAGGCTTTTGTAAAACAGCTCACTCTGATTTTTTTCACCTGACATTCTCCCATCTGAATGGCATGATTTGCCATTAATGAAGTAGAAATTATTCAATTTATTATTTACACCTTTCTTCTAGTTACAGCAAACTCTGCTAGCAAAGGTTAGAGACCAGTGCATTGTGTAAGGTGTTCAGCTTAGATAAGTATTTTTGTAGCACGATAAGGGGGATATTTCAAGTGTATAAACACAGAAGTTGACTCAGATGTAAGCTTTTGAATCCTTGTTCCTTGGCTGAAGGAAAGTTCCTGGTTAAGAGGGTGGGGAAGTGGAAGTCGTGGAGCTGGTGTGTTGCTGTGAGGTCAAAAAGAGAACCAGGTTAGGGATACTTGCTCAGCACCGGAGGTTGACCAAGACACATAGACTGAGGAGAAAGTAGGAAAAAAGTTGCAATTATCAGCACTAAATTCTTCTTCAGAAGAAGTTAATGATAATGTATCCTTTCTCTACACAATCATAGAATCATAAAATCATGGAATGATTTGGGTTGAAAGGGATCTTAAAGATCATTCAGTTCTAACCCTGCTGCCATGGGCAGGGACACCTTTCACTGTCCCAGGTTGCTCTATGTCCTGTCTAACCTGGCCTTGGACACTTCCAAGGCTGGGGTGTTCTCTGGTGTTCTCTGGGCAACCTGTGCCAGGACCTCAACACCTCACAGTAAAAAAAGTTTCCCTAATATAACAATCTAAAGCTACTCTCTTTCACTTTAAAGCCATTTCCCCTTGTACTGTGCCTCCAGGCCCTTGTAAATAGTCTCTCTCCATCTCTTGTCAGCTCCTTCAGGTCCTGAAAGGCTGCAATTAGGTCACCCTGAAGCTGCTCTTCTCCAGGCTGAACAATCCCAATTCTCTGAGCCTCACAGCAGAGCTGCTCAATCCCTCTGGTCAACTTGCTGGCTCCTCTGGACTCTCTCCAGCAGCTCCATGTCCTTCCTGTGCTCCACGTCCTTCCTGTGCTCCACGTCCTTCCTCCAGAGCAGGAGGCAGCTCTGCAGGTGGGGTCTCACTGGAGCAGGGCAGAGGGGCAGAATCCCCTCCCCTGACCTGCCCACGCTGCTGTGGATGTGACCCCAGACACGTTTGGCTTTCTGGGCTCCAAGAGCCCACAGCCAGGTCATGTCCAGCCTCTCACCCACCAGCACCCTAAATCCTTCCTGACAGGGCTCAATCTGTTCATCCTCAGCCCGAGCTGTGTTTGGGCCTTGCCCTGACCCAGGTGCAGCACTTTGCACTGGCCTTGCGGTTCCCACAGATTTCATGTCCTGTGAACCAGAGGCTGGTTTATGAAGCAAAGACCTCTTACATCCCTGAATTGTTTGGATTCTACAGCCACACAAAAGTCAACTAAAGTTAAGAATAATAAGTTAATGATAAGGGTTCAGTCAGCTCCTGAGAATTGTCTCAGGCAGTTTGCCACTTTTTCTGGATAGTACATGTGTAATATTTCCTACCAGCCACTGCATAATATTTATAAACCTGTGTGCCATTAAAGATACTTTAGATTTGTCTCCAGATGTGCTGCTTTTCCCACTCAAAAAGAAGCTTTACTTAGATGAAACACTATTTATGAAAGAAATCAAATGGCACTAGGGGAGTTCTGTATATGAGCCATGACTCCTAAGACTCCAGGCCTTCAATACATAAATTTTAATTGGCTTATGTTGCTTGTTGTTGCCAAGAACTTTCTGCCGATATAAAGATCAATTTTTTTTTTTTTTTTTTTTTTTTTTTTTTTTTTTTTTAACTCTGGACTTATCCCCAGATGTAAAAGCATTATTTGAGTTTAGTGTTTGGAATCCACAGCACAAAGAAAAAAATACTACCAGGAAACTTTAAAAAGAGATAGATCGGTACAAATCTTTTTATTGTGTGAATGACTTTTTGGTTATATATATATTTTTTTAACTACATGCTGCCTGAAATATGACAGTGAAAACAGGAGGATGAAAAGGTATAAGACAATGATAAATGACATAATCAAGTAAATGATAAATTATAAAAAGTGTAACAAGTCTTTTATAAAATATAACCATTTTTTAAATTATAGTGGAAAGAAAAAAAATAATGGATTTTCATATGAACATGCACAGATTAACATTTCCAAAGGGAAAATATTTAAAAGGATTAGATGTGCATGCTCACAGGTGGATTAACTGCTCTAAATAATGTCAACTGTGTTCCAAGACTGTAATACCAAGAACAAAAAATGTTGTCCCTTAACACAGAAGGAAGTATGAAAGCATCAATTTTGGCAAGAACCTAAAGAACAAACACAGCTCATAGAGTAATTAATTATAAAAAGGGATCATCCAAGCACACCCTCTGCACATCTTTTAGGGAAAGATGAGAGAAGAATTTCCATAAACTATATCCAGTTCAAAAAATAACCTCTCTGGGAAGCAGGGAAGTCTATTACATTTCAGCAGTCTATAAAGACGAAAGTTAGGGGAGATAATATTCCATAAAGTTCCCAGAGAAGGAACTTTTGAGGAAAACACATTCATTTCTCTAGGGCTTTGTTGGTGAAGGTCTTCAATGTATGAGCTCATCTGAAGAAGGAAGCACAAAGAAGGGACAATCAGGGACAGGCAGAGAGGTAAAGCAGTAAGGAAAATCAGAATTCACAGTTGAAGGAAGCAAGATACAGACCCTACCACATGCTGCCATTGCTCCCTTTTGCAGTTAACGTGGTAATTATTGCATCAAGGTCTTTCTGAGAAAGAATCATGTGAAATATTATTTTAAATTTTATTAAAAGAATATCATCAATAATTTGTTTTTGCCTGTGTAATTTATTAAGACATAATTCAGGCTCATACATCCCATTCTCCTGAAAAAAGGTTTAGACCAAAAGGAGCAGCCATGGAATATACTATTTTGATTTTGGCCCTTAGCGGTATAAAGGATACTCTTTGATTAACCATATGTATTTTCTGCTCATTCTCCTAATAACTAATTCTTTGATCTGGTTTCCCTGTCATCTGTGGCATTTCAACTCTGATTTATGGACTGTACCATGGTGTCACTGTCATTGGCGCTTTTGAAGGAAGGAGATATTGAACCGAAATATTGCTATTTGAGTCAGGAGGCAGACCCTGGAAAAAAAAAATGCATGAAGCTTGAAAAGGTAACAGAGGTCTTTCCTTTTTTTCTTTTTTTCTTTTCTTTTTTCCCCTCTGGTTTCTTGATCTCTAAAGCATAACAATTTCCAGGTTTTCTTTGAACTGCTTAATGACATGATTCCAGAAGCTCTGGCTGTTAATTGCCAGATTGACAATACAAATCACAAAACACAGCAACCCTAAATAATAGATTCCCTTTCCCTCCACAAATCTCTGTGGTTTAGTGGAGGTAGGAAGGGAAAAAATGAGTTTTCATTTCACTTAAGTAACAGCTTAGCAACTTGTGAAAATAAGATGAAGCTGGTGAAGAATGCATGAAATGAGCATTTCCATAATACAAAAGGTAGAGAGAAGTTTTGTATTGTAACAATTGCTGTATATCACAGGAAACGAGATCTTTTGTCCCAGCAGAGAGCAATCTGATTGTGTAAGGCACTCAAGTTGACAAGAGTGGTAATAAAACCTCTCATGACAAATTAGCAACTGCAATAATACATCAGCTCATCTGCAATTCTAAAGCTGCAGAAGTTAAAGTACAAATACACATGTGTACATTAGATGTGCCATTATGCTGCTTTCACTGACCTCCCTTTCTGAACCACAGGAGTCCCTCTGACACCTCTGTATTCGACTCAGTTGAATACAGAAACAGAAAAACAGTCAGTAGACTCCTGAAATCCCATTTAACTCCTTAATCACCCAAATTCAATGAGAGGAAACTGAACTGGGACTAGAAGGCCACCAGGTTATTCAGACACGATTTGTCCTTTGAAAAACTACCTTGATTGTCCCTAATCACCTCCCTGTCACCCAGATACCTTGACATGTCTTCCAGGAGCACCCATTCCTTGATGTCACCAGGTCAGTGGTTCCCAGTATTCTCCTTTTTACCCTTTTTAAAAATGGATGTGATGTATGGTCAGTCAGTGGAACAGGCTGCCCAGGGAAGTGGTGGAATCACCACCACTGGAAGTGTTCAAAAGACACATGTATATGGCATTTGGGAATATGCTTTGGTGGTGAATGTGGTGATGATCCTTTATGGGGAGATGGGGATACAACTTCCTTTGTCTTCCTTTCCTGACTAATGTATTAGTAAAATACACAGCTCCACTTTGGAGTAGACTCTAAGTGTTTATCCAAATGTATCACTACACTGAATAATAATTTTGCTTTCTGTTTTTCTCCCAGATCCTAATTCCTTGACCTTTCATTCACTGTGTGTTGCCCCATCTGGTTTTGACAAAATCAACTAATTTCCTCTGCTATTGAGTATGTGTACTCTTGATGATATCTGCAGTTGTAAAATATTAATTATTGAGTGGGACCTCCGGAGGTCATTAATCCAATCTGCTGCTCAAGAAGGGCTAACACCAACTGGATAATTTACTGAGGACCTTACCTCGTAGAACTCTGAAAATCAACATGGATGGAGATTTTACATCACTTTAGACAACTTGTTCCCATTCTTAACAGCTGCCCTGGAGAAGACTTTGCTCCTAAACCTGGGAAGTGTGTCCCTTACTGCAACTTGGGACTGATGCTTCTTGTTTCTCTGCTGTGCTGAGAGGAGGCTGGACCTGCCTTCTCTGACATCCTCAATGTAGAAACTCGGTAGTTAGCCTCCCCTTTAGACTTTTCAATGCTGAAGCCCAAGTCCCTCAGCTGCCCTTTGCATGCAGTGTTCTCCAATCCTTCCATCCTAGTGACAACCTGTTTGTCACTTTCATTCCTGTGCTCTCCTGCAAAGTTGTTCCACGGTTAGTCAGTTCCCAGCCTGTGAGTCTGCATTGGATGATGTCAGTCCCAGGATTTCCTCTATTTAAAATGAATTTCATGATCTTCCTGTCTGTCTATCCCTCAAGCTCAATAATACTCTTCTGGTTGTTTTTTCCTTCGACTTTCCTTGGACTCCTTGGCACTGTCGATTTTCATGGCAGCTACTTGAAAAAGAGAGAGAAGGTTATAAATGTGTCCTCTGTTTCCTATTTTGTGAATTATTAAGGAAAATACAGACTTTGGAAAAAGGACCGCAACAAAGGAAATGAAATAATTGTCAGGAGAGCTGGGGGCAAGGTACTGGGGGCTTCAGGGTTTCCTTGGTCCATTAGGGTCCATCCAACTGCCCCCAGTGAGACAGCAGGCCATGATTCATTTCTCTATGAATTCCACAATCTCACAGCTGGAAATTTTGCCTAAGAGACAATAGGACCAAGCCCTATATAGTCTCTTCATATAAGTATCATCATTATTCCAAAGGATAAGGAGTAACAATTATTGCTGGTTTAAAAAGCAACCCACACTAAGTGATATTATAGACACAGTGATATAATTTGACATACAATAGAACGTAAAATATTCACATCCAGATGGTCACTGATAAAGAGCAGGTTTTAAACATAGCCAGGAAAAGCCCATCCTCACTTAGATGAAGATATGATTTAAGCCCCTGATTTCTGAATGTTCATGGAACAATGGAACGGAACAAAACACTCTCAATATCCTTATCATTTATCATTAGCAGCAGGAAACTAATTGTCAGAACCTTGCCATAGCATTTATCCTACAGTGATTGTAATTCTGATGGTGGGACAAATTAACTGCAGAAAAAAACGTTGCCCTTAGAGACAGATAATCAAAAATATACCACTAATAAACATAGTGCTCCTAATGACAATTTATGATCAGCTCATAGCTATAACAAAGATTTTGCTGTTACAGGACAGTGCTAAATGGAAAATAGAAAGTAAGGACTCAAAGAGAGGTATTACATTTCAGAAAGAAGCTCTGTTCATGCTGCTCCAAAGCAATAGCAGAGATATTCATTGCTGTGAAGTCATAGAGGTGATTGGCAGCTATTTAGAAAGCCAATACAGGAAGCTGCAAGCATCCTTTAATTCTACCTAAATATTATTTTAGTTACTGCCAGTTGTTGCAAATATAAACTAATGTTCTTTTCACTTGTATCAGCTAAAGAAATATCATGATAGATTACATGAGTTATAGGAAAAAGCAGACTTATTCTGGCTTTGCTGTTACAGCAGTCCAAATAGCAAACCAGCATCACTATTTTTCCTCGTAGAGTCTGAAGGCACATAAATATTAAAATGCAATTTGAAATTTCTGGCCAGGTCCCAGAACAGTATTGTTTATGCAGTGTTTGACAGTGCTATTCAAATAAATCAAGTAACAAATGTGTCATGATTACTGTTAAAGTGGCAACTGCAGCACTAACAACTATTAAGATAAATGATACCATGCATGGAAAATATTTTATGAGTGCTCTGTCTCGGTGCATGGGTGTGCAGGCATGCACAATCAACTGTCTCCCAGGAAAATTAAAACTGCATTCAGGGATGGATATTGCAAACAGCCAGCTCCGCAAACAACAAGCAGAGACAGCATATTCACTTGCTGTGCATGGGATAAAAAAGACTTCTGCTTTAATTTTGCACTAAATCTTTGCTGTTTCTGGGTAAGCTTAGGGTTTGGGTGGTTTTTTAAATTATTATTTTTTTTTTTCTCTTACAGACAGACAGAAAGATTTTTGGCAGCAATCAGAGAAATACAAGGAGTTACTATAGTCAGCTGTCTGTTTCTTTTTGTAGCAGCATGTTATTGTGAGATATTAAATTGTAATCAAAAGTAGAATTTAAGCTCCAGCAAAAGGAAGGCTGGAATTAGAAGTTTAGGGAGGGACTGATCACGTTCTAGGCTCTATCTCCACAATGTGGATGTCTACAGCTGAGCTATTCAAATCTCTACATTATCATGTGAGAGACACAGGCATTTTTAGAGAAATCATCTGACCTATTTGAGAGGTTTAAATTTAGTCAATGTCACTGTGACATACACTGAGATGTCTGCTGCACGACATCTGCAGTGGGTGCCACATTATCTCCATACGAGGCCCGGACCATGTGTAGTTCTGTTGTCTCTGGCTGTATGAAGCCAGTGGGACACAGGAACATATTTATCTTGTTGGCTGTACAAGGAGCTTAGAAATGTCTGGTTGACTGTCCTCGCTTTCCAGAGGTAGCAGGAGCATGTCTGAACACATCCAGAATAAATTAATGCAGATTTCAACTGGTGAGCACATCTAAAATGCAGGAGGCAACTATGTGATGACTTGTTATATAAGTCTGTCATGAATAAAAATAGAAATTTGATGGGCATCATAGACCAATAAACAAAGGCACACCTTTTACTGTGGTGGTAAAAGACCTCAGGCTTTGAAGTCTTTAAGCTGACTGTGCAGCATCTCAGAACATGTCTGAGCTCACCTTGGCTTGCTCTGATTTGTGATTTGTTTCTCTGTAGTAACAAATATCAAGCCTTGAATGAGGAATTGTGTTCTAGTCAGCTTTAGTTTGCAATGATAACAAGTAACATTAGGAAACTGAGGACAACACCAGAGTAAAGGGGCAGTATAGACCAAGAAGGAATTTATACAAACATTTTAATTATATTATTAATTAAGCTTTCCTGTAATTATATATGTAATTACACAATCTGAATTAACTAGACTGTTAAAACTTCAATTGTACTAGCAACAAATTCATAGTTCCATATATGTATTGCATGTTCTATTTTGGCCATAACAAAACTTTTATTATAACAGGATACTAATGAGCTTGGATAATTAAGTATCAACAGTAGGTTTAAAGCCAGAGCAATTGCAGCTTAGCTTGTTCTACCTTTACTTTCAGTTTTGCAAATAATAATGAGAATAGTATCCTGATCAGAAAATTTATTAGAGTGTGCAAAGTCCACTGGCAAAGACTGTGATTAGTACATCAAAGATGTAGTATGTTGATTAAAGAGTGCTCTCTGAGATTTACACTTGTCTATAGTTCAGCAAAGTTCCTACGGCCAAAAAGTTGAAAGTTATGTTTTAAAACTGATTTTGTAACCTAAAAGATCAAGGTCCTGGTTGGTGGGGCGATGTTGCCATTGGAGTCAACAGCAGACCTCAGATGATAGTCTGGATATGTTGTGGGAATAACAAAACCTTTGTATCTGTAGAAGAAATTTTGGTTAAATGATCATTTTACTACAAGTAGACAGAACAAACAAATGCACAACTCATCCTCAGTGTCTCTACCTGTTACCATGGTTCTATCCAGAGCAAAAAACCATGATCACTCGTAGTGGAATTGCCACATGCTTCATCAGCTGAGCTCAGACAAACCAAAGACAAATTAGTAGCGTATGCTAAAAAAAGTATAGGAGGGAGGAAAGACTTACATAACCTCATAACCTTACTGAAGAGTTTGAATACTATGCATGTAAATAAAACTCTTGTACCAATTTACAGCTAAATGCACCTATTAAGATTGCAATTGAAGTTGATGGCGCACGTACAGAAAAAGTGAAAGAAAATTAGGACTGCAAGAAACATTCAAAAATGTAAGTAGGCATTTGAGAGCAGATGGAAGACTGGGGAAGGCCAGTGCCAATAGGCCTGACAGTCCAGCAGAAATAGGTTAAAGTTAATATTTGGCCTGCTTAGAAAACTTATTTGCCAAATAGGACCTCTAGATTGGGTGGGAAATCAAATCCAGCTGCACTGTAAGATGCCATAAGCCTGAGCATGAATTTCCTCTGCACTGTGAACTAAGTCTGGAAATGCTGTGTGTGATCTCTGTATGCTTTAAACCATGTGATGTTTCACCCTGTCTTAGATAACTCACTTTATGGAAATGAATGGGGAATAGATCAAATAAACACTTTGTACAACGAATATAATTAGTTTGATATTCACAATGTATCCCTGAGTCACCAATGAGGCCAAACAAGAAGAAAAGAGTGATTTTAAATATGATCATGTCATTTTTGATCTCTGTAATCAGATGCTCAGGCTCACTTTAAAGCAGTTGCTTGTGTTGTAGAGTAATGATTTATCAGAATACTTTAAAGGCTGATAGGTAATTCAGGATTTATAGGCAGTTTAGTTCTTGGTCCCCATTTTACAGCTCCTTGACATGGAATTGATTACTGTTCACTGTAGCTGACCAGTTGAAATTAGTATTGCTGTAAATTTTCAGACAGCTAATCAGCAAAAATACGCAGGAAAAAGTAAATTCATACACTGCCTATGCTTCATTACGAAATGAAAAATAATTATCTTTGTCTTGGCTGATTACTTATTTTATATTTATGCATATGCAAAATAGACAATCAGACATAATATTGTGTCATCTCTGCTCCTCAACTTATTGTGAACTGTTTCAGGTTTTTTTATGCTACAGTGTAATTAAAATCAGTATAATATTTTCCTTTATGTCTAGTCAGCTGCAATTTTCTACTCCTTTAAATATATTTTTCTTCCTCAGACTTATGAAAGAACAGAGGAGAACTGTTTGTAATACTTACCCAATTGTCTGTTCCTACCCTTCCAACTCAAAGATTCATGTCAAAGTGTTATAAGTTCTTACCTTCCTCTTTTGTTATTTTTGAAATAACACAGAATTTAAACTTGCAATTTCTTTCCTTACCAACAGACATCATCAGACAAGAGAGTCAGTTTAGGTATGCTGAGGGTTTTCATGTGATGAGATGCCCAAAGATTTTTAACTCTACTAGTTTGTTTGTTTTAAATATTTGGACTGTTATGTATCCACTTTCTATGAAGAGAAAACTACACTGTCATTTTCTAATAATGGATATCTGAGAAATACAGTACCCCTTAAGATCTCTAAGGAAAACAGAAGTGATTTTCAGTTCACTTACAGCCTGGAGAGAAACAGAATTTTCTCATTTGTGGAAAAAAAAAAAAATACAGTGGTTTATGCATTTTCTAGGGTCTGCTGTTCAAAGTTAGAAATACACATGCCAGAAGTGCAGCAAGTTTGTGCACAGATATAAAAAGTGTTTTCCTGAATTATTAATTCACACACCCATGAACTGTTGTGATTTTAACATGTGAACAGTCATTACATGAAATGACAGCAAAAAGCTGGAGACAACAAGGCAGCTTGCCAATATTGCAAAGTTAGAAGACAAGAATGTGGAAACCTTGTGTGCTGAAGGTTAATGTCACACCTTAATGAAATTTTTTTGAAGTTTATGACTAAAACGTCCAGATGGTAAACCAACAGCTCAGGTAAAGGAATGAACCCACCTCATATCTCATAATAAGCCCGATATATGATTTAAAATGACACCCAAATGAGTTTTCATTTCCAGCTCCCTCATAACTCTACATAATGAAAGGTTTGATAATGTATAAAGGCAATTAAATGCAATGCAGAAATCCTTAGAGTCATCTTTCTCCTATGATATTGAAAATATCCGTGGTATATTACGTATGTTTTTGTAAATGATATACATTTTTCATAGCTGCTTTCGCCAGCAATTTTCTTCTCCTAATGGCTGTATAATTAAACCATAATGGGACATTTAGGCTTATGTATATTCATGGAGAAGTAGTTATTAAAAAAACCCCTATAATTAATTATGACCCCCCCAAAAATCCATTTTTGTTTATATACTAATTTTTATTTTTCACAGAACTTATTTTTTCCTGCAGATAATAATATTGACAAACAATACAGAATAGGAACTTTTGAATCCACAGGAGGTCTTTGCAGCTAAAGGTTTGTTTTCAGCAAGGTTTGTACTAACTCTGGCTACAGCAATGCCAAGGACTTGGACTTGTCTATTATTTCAATGATATTACTACACATAAGGGGGCACATTATCATCTACTACACATATACACAGTGGAAAAACTCAGGGAGATTTATTTGATACTTTCTTTACTGAGCCTGTGGTGCAAAATCAGCTTCTTCAATATCTTTTCCAGCATACTGAATTTAAGATTGTATCCACTCAAATTCTGCACTGTTCTCTCATGATAGTATTTTGTGGTCTACCAGCTCTTGAAATGTCCAGATCACTAGAAAATGAGACACTTAATGTTTTCACTCCTTCCCTGTGCTCCGTGGAAAGGCTTCAGATGGGGATGCACAAATTTTCTGAATTTAAAATACTAAACTCATTAAATTCATGAGAATTTTTTCATTGACTTTAGAACATCCATTGACTTCTGTGGTGCCAAGATTTAGTCTCTTTTTTGAATACTGTATCTGAGTTTGTAGATGCAACCTTGAATTTCAATTTAAAAAAAAAATATTCTCAACCAGCATAAGCAGGGAGAGACAGTTTTTCACATCTGGGTCTGAATTGCTGCATTCTTGAAACTTCAAGTGAGGAACCTCACACTCTTCATAGAACACATCTGAAAAGAAATTTGTGAGCACAACAGAGACTATGATCATCAAATATTAATGGCTGCAAACATATGTTGTGAACTTTCGACTTCTGTAAATATATCTTTATTGAGATAACAAAATCTTATTTCTGGAGTATAGTTTCTAGAAATAAAGATTTGTAATATGTGAAAGTTGCAGTTCTGTGATATGTCTTCAGTACTTCTTGCCTGACTTGAAGCTTGCACCAACAAGACTGAAACTTTTCAGCTGAGGAAAGGACATGAGATTCAGCAGAGATATGAAATATGGATGATGTAGGCAAGAAGAACAATGTGACATATGACAGAGGCTTGGAGAAAGGCTTGGAGAAAGGAATAAATAAAAATTGAGCACTGACTTTTCTGAAACAACAAGGGCATAAGACAAAACTTGGAGATGGGAAGTTCAGATGTGAGAAGTTTCTGTCTTCATCCTACTTGTCTATACAACTGTGGAACTTTCTGCTCTGTCTTTTGAATGTTTACAGAGGCTCAAAAATACACTGGATTTTTTTTTTTTTTAGAAATTCAGCCCTTTCAAAATTTTTTGAAAGAGATTGCATTTCACTCCAGCACTGAATGTGTGGATGGGATTATGGTTGTTCTATTCTCGTGTTTTCAGATGCTTGTAAAATCTACAAACATGCTGGAAAACATATCTGAGGATATAAGGTGTTGTTTTGGCTTGTTACTGTTTTCTGACATATTTCTAGGTTGTGATTTTCAGATGTAATGAATGAATGAAGATCCTGTTGACTTTCGAAAAGTCTTACATATATTCTTCTTGAATAGAAATGATGTCTCACACTGCATAATGATATATTGAGGTGGATTTTTTCTTAGTTTGTGGGTTATATTGTATTTTTTTTCCTTAATGCTAGGCAGGCTGGCTAAGAATTTCTAGTCAAAACATTTTTTGAACACTGGGTGGAAAAATAGTCTTGGGGGTGTTTGTACATCTAGTTGTTTTAAATGAGAGACTGGAAACTTTTTGCCTTAATGGCAGTAAAAACTAGATTATTCTGGTTCTCAGATTTCTCTCATTTCCCACCAGACTTGCACTGAGTCTGAGATGTGAACTTTTGCTTCTCTAGCCAAAGGCCCTCAGGCTGACTTCTGTTGTCATGCATTATAGACATCTGGCTGCCATGAGAAGTCGTTCCCATGGACTTAGAGGTGAGATTGTGGTGAACTTTTGGATTGATAGTTCAGTGAAAGTCTTGTTTAGAAGAGGGATTTTGTGAAGGACCTACATTGCAACTTCTTATCTTGGTGGCTTTTGAACAGAAGCATTGGATAGAACCTGAGACTTGTCCAAAGATTTTTATTTCCTATGGATATTTTTAACTGGAAAATTGGAAAAACAAAAGGCAATTCCAGTAAGGTGAAGGTAATTCTAAAATCACAGATAATCCTGCTTCTGATTTTATAAAACTGTCTTTTTAAATGTAGAGATTTCTTGCACACATTGTTATTCCCCAAAACACTAGTGATAGTCACAATAATACTGCATTTAATTCACTAGATAGAGCTGAGAGACAGAAATTATTATTGGCTCCTTTAGCCAACTTTCTGCTATTGTGAGGTGATTCTTTTTTTCCTCTCTCTCATTCCTAATATCAGGACTTTAAGAACACGAGGTTTATTTAAGGTGAAAGCAATATCAGGAGCCCAGAAAACCAAAACAATATGTGAAATCAAATGTGATAAATTGCAATGAGAAGGCTATGTTAGCAGTCTCTAACTCAGGAAAATTGAATTCTTGGAAAAGATGATGAAAATTAAGTTCTATCTATTGTACAGACCTGAAAAACTTAAAGAAAGGATCACAGCTAAGAATGCATCTTTACCAAAAACAATGTAGATAAGTTGGAATTAACAGTAAAATGGACTCCATAAAGTGTACTATGACATATACAAGTAATTACATTAAATATGGAATTAAGTATTCATGCATTTTTGTATACAATTATCTCTATGATGTTGGCACTATGGTTTAGAACAAAGATTTTTAATAGTATATTTTAATGAAGCCCAGAATTACCCTCTCCATCTAAGACTATTGGTTACCCTTACTTTTGAAATAATTCTTCTCCTTTTAAGCAAATATTTATTTAGTCAATTTCAGATAACTTATAGGAATGTTGGTCCATCAATAGTAAACAAGGCACCAATTTTCACAGAGACAATATTCATAATCTTTTTCTCTAGCTGTAATTTAAACTGACTGCTCTCTGTGGATGAAATTACATGCTTATTTATGGAGAAATTACTCTTGACCTTAACAATATGGCGGTAAAAATTATCTTATAAATCTGAGGAGCATTTTCACAGCATTTTTTTATCAAAGGGGTGATGATATAACATCTTTTATATTGCAGTTCAGGCAACAGGATTCTGTATGAATGCACTAGAATGAATATTTTTTTCTTTAGAAGAAAACTTGTTTACCAAAGTCAATTTTATTACTTCCTTGGAGTATTTAAATAAGCTTTAGCCAGCTGGCCATTCTTGCCTTTCCAGAAACATCAGAATATCTGTTGATATCAATAGTGTTTAGTGAAATAAACCAGCTTTGCTCTTCTAACCTCCACATGGAGCAGAGTAAGTTTTCTCTTGAGATATCACCAGGCTAATGTGAGTCACTTTTGAGGATGCACCTGGAGTTTAGAGTCCTGTTTTAGACTTTCCAGGACTGTATTGAGTCCAGTGGAGGGCCACTAAAATATTCAGGGAACTCAAACACATGACCAAAAAAAAGGGAGATTAAGCATGCTGTTTTCCCTTTAAAATTAAGAATGGTGATATGAACAAGATTTTGGAAACAACTCAGAGCTGCTACAACAGTTAAGAATGATGATTGTTGTCACACCTAAAGCCTTTGTACTGGGGAAGGGTTGAATATCTAAGAATAGTTTTTGTTTTGAGTAGAGGGTCTCAGAGCACATTATAAATCTGAACACATTCACTTTTTGCTCAGGACTCAATAAGTAGCCACCACAACCAAAAGCATTCCTGTGCTTTGGAACAACTGCTCTCATCAAAAATAAATCACCTCTCTTCCACAAACTAAATCCAGCCATTTCTGCTGTGAGAAGTGGTGATGGTTCAAAAACATAATTCATCAGTGCCAGAAAGTACAATCAAATGGAGAGTAAAGATTATTTCAAGTTAGTGGGATTTTGATAACTATCTGAGCAGTTTCACTTCTGGTTCTGCAGATAATGTTGCACCAGTTATCTCTGGTTTTAGCATGTTGATCAAGTACTTTTTCAACATAGCTAAGACATTTTATCCCAATATTAAAAACAAGCAAAAAGCTCAGAGAGAAAAATGTTTTCACAGCCTTTACAATCAGAATAGCAATATGTACAAATGTTTCCCTTTCAAAATTATTTGCAGTTTGAGAGCTATTGAAAATGTCTGCTATTGATATAAACTGTAGGTGGATGTGTTAGTATCAAAATTTTTATTATAAGGAGCCAGAAACAGAAATTATTGCAACCCAGACAAAGACACAAAATTGTCATTCTGAAGAAAAACATTTCATCCTTAAAAGAACAATAGAGTATCCAGTCTTACTGGCTTTGTTCTCTCAACTTTGTTGCAAACTTTCGTGCACATGTATAAAGCTGCACACATGTGCAATTGAGAATATAAATAAATATATCTTCACATTTTTATGTATTTATACACATGCATACTGTGTGCTCAACTCCCTTCTTCTATAATACTATTCTTTTTTTCAGACATTTTGTTTCCCCAATTGAGATATTCCAGTTATAGACATAGATTTTTTTTTTGTTCTGAAAATTCTCTGTGAAAAAATCAAAAGCAATCATAAACTCTACAACTTTGAGATAATCAGGTTTTGACTGTGCCTGAGATCACTGCTGAGGACAAATTGAATGCTGTGTGCAATTGTTAGTATGGAAATTGGTGGACCAAATAATTCTATGCTCAGAAGAAACTTCTTTTTCTTGTGTCAGCCCCATTTCCAATTCTCCACATTGGCTTGTGAAAGGTCAACTACTTACAGGGTATTATATTGTCATTATTACGAAAAATATGATTTTGCTTACATTTGGGAACATGACAAGGATGGTTATGATTGGTAATTTAACTTTTTACTTTTTCTTTCCTTTTTAGTATATGATTTGGAGGATTTATCATAATTCAGCAATTTACTTCAGAATTTAAGAAGTATTTGGAGAAACCTTTAACCCAGAAGTGCTAGAGGAGAACACACTCATGTTGTGGTGTTATGATACAAATCAGATTTTTTAAGAAGGGTGTGAGGTTCACACAGTGGTAAGGCTGAGCTCCAACCCATGAGAAATTTTTTGGTCAACAAGTGAAAATGTAGATCAGTTGTTCACCAAAACATACCAGGAACTGTTGAATCCTCTGAAAATAGATTTATTTGAGGAAAAGAAAGGAAGAACACACTGAGAAAGTTTAAAAAACTGACCACATCTGTACATGCTCTGTTTTGGCATTTTCATGAAATGTTTGGATTTGGGGATTTTAAGCCTGTGAAAAAGGTCTTTAAGTGGTGTCAATATGTTTGCTCTGTGCTTATGCTTTCCTATTTTTAACTCCTATACAATCAGTACAAAAAACAAATGGACCATTGACAAGACCTTTGTCTTTTCACAGCTACTCTCACATTATTAGAAAGATTTATTTCCTCGGAAACTTTATTTACTTGGTAACTTTACCCACCACCACCCCCTGAAAGTAGACATAATCTCTTTATTTTCAGTTTTTTTACAATAATGGAATAAAAAACATTTTGTAGAGTGATTATTTGACAGGTTTTATAAGACAGGTGGGTCTTTTTCAGAGGTTTGTTTTTTTTTTTTTCTTTATTCTATCTTCTAACATTTTAGTAGCTCTTCATTCAAATTTTGAGCTTAATTCTGTATTTATGGCATTTTTATTGCCTGTGCTGTGCATGGAGGCCTTCAACTTGCTGACAGCTGGAGCATAAGCTATGACTGGAAAATGCACTTTCAGGATTGATAGGCATTTCTACCTACATTATTTTTCATAAATGAAAATTTCTTCAGCAGACATTGAAAAAAGTTGTTCTTTCAGAGATAATTTCACACAGGATATTCTTTACAGGTAAGATGAAACAGGAAATACATAAAACAGGAAATTCAGAGTTAAGCCTAAAGATAATGAAATCCAGTTATCTAAAGCAGCGATTTTTAGCCTAACTCCTAATCACCTTTAAAAATGAGTGGATTACTCTGTAGAACTCTACAACAAGCAGGTAAAAAAATAGGAGTCTACTGTGTGACACCTTAAATCGAGTATATGATGAGTCACAGCTTAAAAAATTATTAGGGAAGCTCAAATTTAAAAAGATTCAGCATCCATTATTTCAAATAAAAAAAAATAGTGTTAAAGCTATAAAACAATCTTAACTCTGTCCCATAGTGATAGAAGAATCCAGACGTGTATGTATTACTGCTCTTACTTTGACAACCTGAATAAATGAATATTTCTTTTCAGAATCAGCATTTGTGCTGCTGCATGGTGACTTTGTATTTTTTTCCAACAACAGTGGGACTGTAAAATGGGTTCATAGTTTAATGTGCCTTTTTGCATTTAAAAAAAAAAAAAAGTCTGTTTTTCTTTTTAACTTCTATGAAACAATTAAGCATGCAGTACTTCGTGATCAGTGATAGAACTGTCTCTAAGGAACTGGAAAAAACAAAAGATGGGCCACAGATCAGAACTGATTTATCTGACAAGTTACATTCCCAGAAAGTTAATAGCCTGGAAGAGTTGGGTGGTATCAGAGTTATTTTAAAATCATCAAGGTCCTGTTTTAGTTTCATACTGATATTTAGTATTTCATATTATGTCAGAAATAGTATATCAGGAATACAGAAACCTAAACACTGCTGGAAATAGATCTGATTGCAAGGAAAATTAATTCGTAACATTCAGAATTATATACAGTTTTATTGGTCTTGACAATACTGTGGTTCCTAGTTTGCAGACAAATCCTAGGGAAAAAATAATAAAAAATCTATTTTTAAAACCTACTCAAAGACAAACTTTTTAAAATGCCACATCATGGTGTGTTCTTTCCTGATTACAGGCTTACAGTGACTGCTGCAGAGGGGCTCAGATACAGCTCAGCTCTATATGCAGCCAAAAACTATGGAGGTTGTTAGAACCAAGACATGTTTAAGCAAAAGCTATGCTAAAAGCTTCACAGTCGATTAATTAATCATGAACTGGAAGAGAGTCAAGTATCTGGAGACTGGAAGATAAATGGAGTCTAAAACTCAGGAGATTTCCATCTAATCTCTGGCAAATCCAACCCTGAGTGTTTGTGGTGCAGAGATACACATTGTCTTCATGTGCTTCAGATGTGAAGTGTTTTGTTTGAGCAAAAGAAAGATGTCAATGTAAAATAATGAAAATAAAGACCTCCTAAAGACTGCTAGACTTCTCCTCTGCTCTCCTAGGCTTGCCCCTTGCACTCTAAATTCTCTGGTCTTATCCTTTTATTAGAGATGAGAAGATTGTTTTTTCAGCCAGACCATTTGAGAATTGAAGCTAATCCACTTTAAATAGCCATGAAGATTTAAAACAACCATTAAACAAGCCAAGGTGGTGCTCCATGATATTTTCATACCTTTGTGCTCTCTCTCATTTTCCACTCCGGCATTCTGACTTACATGGGTCAGAATGACTCTCACGTTAACAGCTCACTCTCCCTGTACATAACACACACATTTTTTGTAAGCCTAGCGTCTTCAGAAAGGTGACTTTCTCCAGTGGGAATCCTAAATTAGGTTTCCAAACAAACTGGTTTGTGTTCTGGAGTTGCCTCTATTTACTATTGACGGTATAAGGATTTAATATTTTTCTTTAAATTAGGAGCTTTGTTTTAGACATCTATGGTTTGGTGATATGATCAACTTTTTTAATAGATAAGGTGTGTAATTTCTTGGTTTTAAGACCAAATCTAATTAGCTAAGGTTCTGTGAGGTGAATCTTGCCTGTAGCATAAGTAGGTTTAAGTTTTTAATACACCCCTGCACATGGAAAATAAGGGAGCTTGTGCCCTGCACTCAGGAGAAGGGGTGAAATTCTGCTCCTGGTCATGTTCAAAGTCTTTCACTGTTTCATGTCCCCATGTCAACAGGAGCCACTTCATGGGACCATGGGGAGTCTCTTTCACCCTTCAAAACTCCTCAGGAAAAAAAAAAAAACAAACTAATTTTCTCTTCCAACACCCTAAGAATTGTTAGAGTAAAGGTTCTTCCTAATCCAATCTCCTGACAGCACACAGCAGGACATAGATGAAATATGAGCAGTCAGAATACGCAGAGTGACTGATTCAAACTGACATGCCTTTGCCTTTTTTTACAAATAAAACAGATTCACTCTATTTGTTTCAGTTTGGGACAGAAGAAGTTTTGTACTCTCAAAAACACCCACAGGACAGAAAGTTCGATTTCTGATGCAATCCTGTCCTGAATTCTATTAGAGCCTCCTGAGGAGAATCCCTTTAACTGACTCCTTTTTGACAAGTCATATAGTTTTAAATTACCACACTGCTCTCATGTTGCTCATTAAATAGGAGATATGATGGTAAAGTAGATGCAGCTAATTAGTAAGGAATAAATTATTTATGGATTCTTAAAAAGATGAGTGACCTGTAAGTTAACATTGTTGGGGAATTATTTTTTAATTGGAAGTGATCTTACTGTTTTTCACATATCACCTCAAAAGCTTTAAACAGCCATTTCTTAGTTCAAAGATCTGAAAGTTCACCTGACAGAAGTGGTGGGAAAGGGTGAAATAAAGGTACACTCCTGTGAACTGTCTGTGCTGGGATCACTGGAACCTCTTAGAGTTCTGCCATAAATATTTTGCAGAATGAAATTCAAAACCACCAAATCAGCAAATAAATTAATTGTATGCTCAACCTTAAGTCTGGGACACATTTGCAAACATAATTAAGTGCTGAGGTACTTAAATTTCGTTTTCTCCCAATAACAAGCAAAGAATTGCCAGACTGAGACAGGCTACAACTTCTTCCTATTTCAGCATCCCTCTTATAAAACAGGATAGTTGGATTAAAAAGGAAATAGTCATTATGATGGCAGATTCTTCTCTGGGGACATTCTCTTTGGAATCAGCAGTTTATTGACTTTCTGAATGCCAGTTTATGCATCTGGTTGTGTTTAGCACTCAGAAGGATAGACCAATTTTACATGAATTTGCAGAATTCTTTTCTAATCCATTTAAACATTTATGGGACCTTCCTGGTCATTTGCTACTTCTTTCTATTCATCCCTGGAATAGGCACATATCTTTTACTTACATACACATCTATCTGTCTATCTATCTATCTATCTATCTATTTATATCTATTTATATCTATCTATCTATCTATCTATCTATCTTATATATAAATCTTTACTAGTGCTGCTTACCAAAGTCCAATAGTTTTATTTCTTCTTTATCTGGTTATTCCACTAAGAATATGAAATAACACCAAATATAAGGACATTGATTTCATTCAAGTATACTTGAGCTTTAGCAGTCGTTCATACTTTCTTTGGCACATGAAAATATTGTCATTGCTTTCAAACATAGTTTAAAATCAGTATATACAAGCAAATGCAAGGTGAGGACCATGCTGTTCTCAATAACAGCAATGTCTCCATTAAATCCGTTCAGAATCACAAAAAAGAGCATACTGTAAATATGTTTATATTTCATTTGAATTAAGTTGCTATCACTATTAATATTTTAGACATGCCATAAATATTCTAGGAAGTAAGTTTTCTTTATGTTTATAGACCCTGCAGGTGATGCATACATAATTAACAGAGAAAAAATATAAATACTCAGGTCTTTATTAGAACCACATCAGAAAAAAATCCATGTGCATTTTCTGTGAAGATTATTCTGTATGAAAGTTGTCTTTTCTCCTTTACTCATTTACCTTACTTGATTTAATAATTAAAGCTGATGGAAAAAATCTTTTGCAAATCTGAGCTTTGAAATATTTATTAGAAGGGAAACAAAACATCACAAGAGATAAATAAGTGAAATCAAGAGATGAGCTTACTTGCTGGAGTCATGGTTGCAGAGTGTCTGAAAGAAGAAGGAATCTTTCCTTCTCCAATACATGGTGTTTTCACTAGAACCTGTCCCCTTCTTTATGGAGTCTCTCATATATTACATTTTTCCCCTTTTTCTTACCACAACAAAATTACAATGGATCAGAGTTAATCACTGGGAGAACTTCTGCTTATTAGTGAAGCCCAGTCTGCATCTGCTTTCCAAGCCATGACTTTAGCAGCCAGCTGTTCAAGCAACCTTTTCTTTTTCCTCCTAAATGCTTCAGAAATTAAAACATTTCCAGAAAAATCAATGCTTTACCCTTCATAAAACGAGAAAGTAAAGAGACTCCTAGAATTTGAAATTGACTGTCCCATCCAGACTTGACTTGTGACTGCTTGTGCTTTTCTCCCACTTTCTTTTTCTCTTGTTTTCTCAATCTAAATAGGATTACTACAACATCTGGTACAGCTGTGAGCTTTCCAGATGTGCTGTATGCATAGGAATTAAGTCTTTTCTGGGGATTACTTGTTTTCTTAGCCTTATTATCCATTAAGAGGTGTGAAAGTTTTTTCTAGGCCTATCTGAACTTTTTTGCCATAAATATACGGGTTTGAAAACAGATACCTCTTTCTGCCTGACATCCATTTGTTAAATACCACCACTTAAACCATCTTCACCTGTCGTCCCCATCTTTCCCTGTGTTCTTTATCTCCATTACAGGGAGAAAGAGTTTTATCACCCTGACCTTGATCATATTGCCTCTCATTTTTTTAAGTGAGAAATTAACATTTTTTGCTCCTGACCTGACTCAGCAATCATCAAAGATTCTTTTCTCATTTAGTATTTTTTCTGCATTGGGTGATTTCTATCTAAACTCTGTAGCTAACTGTACAGATGCAGTACCTGGAAATACAGCAGGCTCCAAATGAATAGTTGAGTGCATCTGAATGCCTAAAAATTACTAAAGGGACTTGCTTAATGACCTTCTTGTAAGAAAGGGAAACCTTCCAATTTCCAGTTTTTCAAGTGGGAATTTGTTGCGGTGAATAGCCATTGAGGAACACACAGGGAGTCAACCCAGTTTTCAACTTTCAGGAGCATAAAATTTTTTCCAAAGAATTGTTATAACGCCATATTGCACACCAACCTTGGTCTGAATAGAGAAATAGACATTTTAGGAAAGTTTTGGGGAGAATAATTTTGGAGTTAAAGTAGGTAAAGAAGAAAAGTTTGGGTAAAGAAAAAGCAAAGAAGTATCCCAAATAAACCCACTCATAATTGTAAGAAGGATTGTTCAGCCTTGTCCATTCTGTTTCCTTAAAATGACACTATATTGTCTTTGGAAAATAGAATATTACATCTTAATTTTAGATTGTTTTGAACAATATGAACCCATATTAAAACAGTACCATTTTTAACTCAAATCTTTACTCTGAGTCAATTGAAGAGTGTTCCACATTTTCACGTGACTGGAAAAGCACACTGTATTTCTCATCATGTGCTGCACCTGTCCTCTACAGAAAATGTGATGAATCACTTCTTCAGACCTGATGTGTAAAATGAATTTTGATCCCCAAATCTGAGATGAGAACAAACCTGAAATCATCCGAGTCTCAAACCTCACATTGCCTTCCCTGTGATACCACATCACTGCACAACATCAACACTCTTCAGAAATAAATTATTGCTTCAGTCCAACAAGTCAAGGAGTTTCTCTCCTAACTAACTTTACTCTATAAACAAGGTCAAAACACATCCTCATTTTCATTAAACAGACATTCAGAATTTTTTTACGTTTTGAAATATGCCAAATTCCTGTAGACAGAATATTGTTTTTTTAACTCACTTCTAAATTCTATTTCTTTTGTAAAATGTATGAAAATAGTACAGAAGGTATGCCATGTACAAGACAAAAATTAATTACTGTGCTGCCTGTACATAAGGAAATCAGTGTTTTCCTGTGACTTATTTTCCATGGATTTTAGAATTACTTATTCCACAGATTTTATGATGACTGCCCTTGGACATAAATCAGCTCACCCAAGCTACTTTTTGCATTACATATTTACAGTGATTTTCTTTCTGTGTTTCTTTCACACCATACTAATATTTTATCTTCATATATATGGCTAAAATATGAGCACAGGATCTCATTACGCTTTCTCTTTCTCATTGTCTTTTAAAAAAGCATTCCCCTCTGGCCACACAAAGTGAATTTAGTAATTTTCTGAACTGATTGCTCACTGCCTTTTACCCTGAGGGACATTTACAGGAAAGTTACACGAGACTAAATTTACTGGAGCTGCAGGGCAGTCTTAGATCTTCTTGTGTTTTCCAGCTTGCTGCCTGAAATGCAGAGGGCTGGAGGAAAAGAAAAAAAGGGGATAAATTTAATTCTTTTCCAGTTACACACTTTTATTTCAGTTGTATATTCACTGCAAGTCCTAACATTGATTATAACATCCTTTTTCATTCTCTTACAATGAGAAGTTTAATCATTTGCTGGATGAGGCATTTCTGCTTCTTGCACATTCTGCTTTTTCTCAAAAGCACAACTTTCTTCTATTCAAAGTCATTCCTTTATGTTTCCAACAATGAGCTAAATTCATATGTGTATTTTTCCTTCAGACAGAGAGAACATGAAAATAATCTGCCAACTTCCTGTGGAAGGTTTATCTTTCACAGCATAAAGTCAGGATTGACTTCAGGAAAGTCTCTTCAGGAAGGGGAAAGCACTGTCTTTGCTTGATGAAGGCTGCTGAATTTTCAGTCAGTTTTCCCTGCAGCCAGGCAGGATTCGTCAAGCATTAGACTGTGTTTGTAAAGAGATCTCTGTGCAGGAAAGGGAGCAGACCACCCTCTTCAATCTGATGGATATTTGGATGTGAGGCAGGGAATGCAGTCAACCATTGATTTTGTATTGTTGACTGCACACCGAGGGTTCAATATCATCTGACATTAGCATCTTTAGAGGATATTATTAAAAGTCTCTCAGTAAATTTATCACAAGTATCAGTTCCTATAAAAGAGAAAAAGATATTATAGAGAAAAGGCAGCACACAACTTCATAAGGCTTGACACACCTGCAGTGTGCCATGAAACAGAAAGGTCTGGGATTTCCTTTTGTGAGGACCTTTTAAATCAAAACAACCTTTGAATATACTCTCATGGGGGGAAACTGCATTAGAAATCCCATGGACAAAACCAACCTTCTCTAGATACAACCTTAAGGACTTCTGCCTCAGACTCAGAGTAAAATCTCAGGAACTATGGGAATTACAGCAATGTCACCACAGCTGATGATCATCAGTAAGAGTAAAACCTGGGATTCTGAAGATTAAAAGCAGACAAAATATGTTCTCTGCATGAAAAATCCTAAAATCCATTGCATTTACTCAGAAAACTAATTGGAAACAAAGAAACATTTGGTGCTGCCTCATGAAATGTTCTCTATAAATTAAACCTGACCAGAGTGCATCCCTAAACCTGCAGTTTTTCTGCAAGTTCTTTTTACGAACATTATTTTAAAATAACTTTTATTATTTAGGATTTTTACTCTGTTTTTTTAAACTCACAGGAGATCCACATTTGGAAACACCCATAGGGAAACAAGTATTTTTCAAGGCTTAATATTGTGCATTTTTGGTTATGGTTAAATCATTCAGATTTCCTTCCTCACTGAGGGCTTTCCAACAGCCAAAGCACTTATGCAGTTGTTGATAAAACTTTGTTGAGAAGGCATCTTTGCCATTGTACAGTGGTATTATATCGGACATTTTCAGGAAGAGCATTAGCTTTGAGATTCCTACCTCAGGGATAAATACCTGACATATGCACTGACAGAAATACATTACTCTATTTCTTCCAATGCCATGGATAGAAAACAAGTACTTTAATTGTCTATATTACTTTCTCTTTCTCCTTGTCTTCCTCTATTTAGGGTTTATATATTCATGGCATTTTGTCTTCATCTACACAAAAAGCTTTATGAACAAGAGCCATCACACTGAACTCTCCTAAAGAGATTAAAAACCCCAAGACATCTCAGAATTTCCCTCTGGAAAGAGTACGGTTGGAGTGGCAAAGCAAGGAGGCTTGAGTAAATTAATTCCACTAGAGGAGGTAAAATGATGGATGTATCGATGAGAGTACAAGAGAATGAATGAGAAATGCACTAAAAGATCTTACATGTTTCACAATTTTTGTTGTATGTACAAATTTTTACAAAAAGTTATATTTATTAGCTGACTTAAAAATTAAAACTGAATTTTTTTGTTTTGCATTCTTGTATTTTCAGAAGTAATTTTTCTTTTTACCTCCTTGAAATGGTATAATGACTTCTTTATCCTAAAAATTAATTTAAATAAATGAATTTGACACCAAATATTTCAAATTTTTCTTCCAAAATAATCTAATGAATAATATGTTTTGGGTTTTTGAATCAGGAAGGGCAGCTGATATTTGGCTCTTCCTCTTTTGCCTCTCATGCTCACTGGACTGAATTGTTCTTGGCTATATTTAAGTGGAAAATATATATACTTACTAGAATAAACAAGCCATGACTTCAAGTTGCCCTCTCAGAAGTAAATGAGTGTATCCATATTCTTCTTTTCCCCCTTATTTTTCCTTTCAGATTTTTTTTTCCTTTAAAACTCTGCTCACAGCTCTATTTGTCTGGTACAGTAACCATTTCAAAGCATTGCCTGGAGAGCTTCATGTGTCTCTTGGCTTAGATGAACTTTCAGAAGGGTCACCCAGGAACCTAACAAGGAAGCTGAAATGAGGTTTGCTCAGTGATATTTATTCAGGAGCATGGCGAGACATGGTCACACTGACAGTGAAGAGGCTGTCCAGACTCTTCATCCTTGCAGACAAATCCTGAGAAGGTCAAATGGAGTTTGTGAGCTTTGGTTTCATCCATTGTGGATGTTTGTCCTCATCACAAAAACCAAATGGAATTTAATTCAATTGAGTGGAAAGGCAGGAATAACAGACATCACAAGCCTCAGTTAAAATGTGTTGGCAGCAGCATCTGGGAAGCTTGTAAGACATCTGCACTGGCCCTTAGCAAGCTTTTATTATCAGGCTCTCAGCCTATTCAAACCTAAAGCCTCATCAAATCAACAATTGAAACAAGTTTAAAGCTAGGAAAAAGAAAAAAGTGTATAATTGACTGCAACAGTACTTCCGAAACAGCAAAGATACACTAGGGAAAAAAACAAAACAAAACACACACAAGAAGAAAAAGCTATTCTTAAAATTATGCACTTAGAAGACAAGCAGAGGAGAGGTAGAGGAAAGAGCACTAAAAAAATGCTGAATACACTTTCTCAGGAAAAGTATCCAGACCAGCCTGGCTTGTGGGAATTTTTATTAGTTCTGAAATTAGAAACAGGGCACTGAGGCTGGGGAGAGGGGAGTGTCTCAAACCAGCTGCAACTCATTTTAATTAAGGGCTAATTAGCAAGTAAAGCCTGCTGGAAGTGGGAGAAGTCGGTGTCTGTATATAATACAGGACAGCTCAGTAAAGTATTTTTTAGCATTTAGGGATACAAGCAGAGGGGAGAAGAAAAGTGATAAAATTTAGAAGTGCTTCAGTATTTCTATAGGTATTTTCTTTCAAAACGTTTATATTTGATCAGCAGTTCTTGTTCTGTTAGAAAAAAGTTCAGCATGAATATCTGAAGGTGCCAGTTATAGTAATCTAGGTGCCTAAATCTCTTACTTCTTGAAGTTTATGAGATTTACTTTCCCCCTGTTCTTTTCTCCTTATTTCCTACAGTAGTTATTCAGGAAGTTTTAATTTGTTATGGTATGCCATGGATTTTTTTATGATTCAATAACTAAAAATGTTAGTACTATTGCCCTAGTGCTGAAATATTTATGTTTTGCCTGTGTATGTATGATCTGCGCTTCCTTACAAAAGATAAAGTAGAACTATGTTTACATCTGCCTTAATCTTCATTTATCTTATCCTAATCTCTTTTACATGTGAGCTCTTAATAGGTGCCTGGGTGATATTACCTGCTGCTCTGAAATCAGTTTACCAGGGATATGAAAAAGGATAAGAAAAACTAAGTAGAACAATCTCACCTTCTTATTTAGTCCTTTGAGCTTTGCCAGAAAATAATTAGCCTCTTTTGTGAGTAATAATAGCACAGGAATTCCCCGTCTAGGAATGGTAATGTGGTCTCATGTCTTGAGTTCTGTGTGTGCATTTAGAAATAGCAGCTCACTGAGGTCGAGCTGTTTTTTATCATTCCACAAACTCTGTCTGTATGAGGATGGTGTCGACCAGAAAAGCTGCATTATTGAACAGCAGTGAATCCCTGGAAGTGCTCAGGGCCAGGTTGGATGATGCTCTGAGGAACCTGGTCTAGTGAGAAGTGTGCCTGCCCATTGAAGGGGGTTGGAATGAGATGATCTTTCAGGTCCCTTCCAACACAAACCATTCTGTGATTCTGCAAATAAGAATTTTAAACTTATTGTTATGTGGTCTATCTGTGTACCAGCTGGGTGGAGTGACAGCAGCTCTGAGGGACTTCTTTCAGTGGGAAAGCTACTTCTGTATAAAACTTAAATCTCTCAGTCCTGTGCTATGATTGTGTTTCCTAGTATTTAACAAGGTTTGGAACAAACAGACAGAGATGAGGAGGTTTTAATGACTGAACAATGGAAATTACTGTAATCACCTTGTTAAAGAGTGGGGTGTCAGAAAAGAACAGGAAGGGAAATCTCCTAAACTTCAGTTCCTTGGGAAAGTATATAATAAGTATTCTTGAAAGTCAAAATCAGATACCTGAGCAAAAGGAAGCTGACTGACAACAGGAAGTGTGTTTTTAAAGGTAAACTGTGACTAAGATTTTTGGGTTTATTTTTTGGATGTCATTTACCTTGACTTCATCAAATTTTCAGTATGGCTTTCCACAGTGTCCTTTTTGTCTATAATAAAAAAAAACCAAAACAAACAAAATAAAAAAACAACCCAAACCAACTATGAAGAGAACTTCATGTGCAGCTTGGATAACAAAATATTGTAGCTGAATATGGGAACAGTGGAAATATGATAAGAACAAGAATTCATATTAAACACTATTTTATAGATTATACCATCAAAGAACCAAGTAGAGGCATATAGTAATAACCCAAAGCACGGTATGTTTACTCCTCTTTTGCAGACATCTTCAAAGTAGTATACAAATAAGAAATAAAACCGCAAAATGAAGTAGCAACTACCATTTGTAATAACAAGATTCTTAATGTGGTGCCTACAACTGGAATAAATCTGAAATCCTAGTTTAGAGCTAGATAAATGATCTGGTAGTCATGTTTGGGAAGCAGAGGGATTTGGATATTCAGATGTAGTAGTTGTAGGCAAGACCTCAGAACTCAGAAAATTACTTTGTCACTGTTACTTGTTTGCCTAGAAGGAGTTCTTATTTTCGAAATCTGTGAAGCTGTCTGCTTCAGGAGATGTGCCTTCTCATTAACATGAAATTTCTTAGTGGTGTAATGAAGGGTTGGCTTCTGGCTATGTTAAACTTAATTATAATGATTTTCGTCCTAACACCTTTGTATCTGATAATTCTTGTCTTATCAAGTTGGATAGCAGATGCATAATCAATAGGGAAAATGCATCTAATGCTTAATTCATGGTAATTTGTTCAATTTTTTTATGATCTGAGTAAAATAACCTGTATAAGATAATGTATTTGATTAATCTTTTGTCCTGGTTTACTACATTTGTTAAAAAACAATCAAATAACTACAAAACCCTAATTTAGATGAAGTTTATTACCATAAATGACTTATTTGCAGTGTTAGCTTGGAAAACCAAAATCAGAAATCTAGATTGGTGTTTGATGTTGAACATGTGGAATGTCCTAATCTTCTCTGTTAAATGATATTTGGAGATTCCTGTCCTGGTTGTACTAGGGTGAAGTAAGTTCATAATGATGTTATGCTCTATAAACATATTTACCAGCATTAATATGTTAGTTAAAATGTAGTAATTAATCTTATTTCACTTTTTTTTTTCAGTAGACTGACTCTAAGGCCAGTGCCATGAATTCCTCTAGAGGTTTATATAAATGAAGTTTGCATCTTTCTTATTAGCATTTGTCAATTGTGAATCACCAGCTGATGGGCTGTGTGGTTAGGATATAAAGTAGTTCAGACTACTTCCAAATTCTGGTCTGGGGTACTAAAGTGGACTTCAAACACACTGAAATGTGATAATAATTCCAGAAAAACAAGATTTTTTTTTTATTATTTTTCAGTTCATAGCAATTATTTTGTTTGCCCTTTTTGTCTGAGCATAATTAGAACTACAAAAATGAGAAAACCCAACTTTCCTGCCAGCTTGATTGGCAATACTTTGAGTGGAAGCTGGACCTCAAGCTCTGCATGCTTGCTGTTTCAGGACATGGTTACAACAAGGGGTAAGTAAACTATACCTGCTTTGTAATTGCTTTTTGTTTCATTAAGTAGCAGGTAAAAGATATTTGAGTATTTTTATGTCTTCTAATGGGCAGCAGGTCTTGCAAGCAGCTTCCTTATGAAGAAATTATGTCATTATTTATGAGAAGTTCATGTATGTATGCTGCTCTTGAGGACGGTCACTTGGATAATCAGTATACAAATTATTTCTAGTTATCTTGAGGTCTGTGATCAGCCAAGTTGGTGGTCCAAAAGCTGGAAACATAAGGTATGTAATGGTTGATATGGGTTGGATATTGCTCTGTTGCTGGAACTAGAAATCTCCGACCTGTGATGAGACCCTTCAGTGCTGTTTTTTTGCTCATTGTATCTACAGAAAGAGTCTCGAAGTATATTTACTGCAGAAGGATTAAATGACCAGCTAATTCTCCTGCTCAAAAGAGGCTTATTACAGAGACTTAGTAGTAGGTGCATAGAACTGCATCTTAGAATTACTGCCAACCACCATTACTGGTTCAAAAGAGAAGGAAACTCTTTTCTGACAGTTCTGAGGAAAAAAAGAAAGTTTGGGCATGTCGACAGAAGCTCTGTTAGGGCACTTTGATTCAAGGTCAAACAATCATTCTGGTCTGATTTCTTTAGAATTTTATGTTATTTTACAAAATGTGTGTTAATAAGTGTAAACCCACAACCTCTTGGTAGAAGACCTACTTTTTGAAAGGGGTTCTTCAGGGATAATGGGAGCTTTGTGGGAATTCAGTAATACAGCAGTAGATTCATGAAAGTCTCACAAACTTGTTATGAAGAGGTGTTCATTCAAGAGATGATCCTTGCAGCCAGGTTCATCAAGAGAGTTAGACATTATCTGCATAAAGAGGAAACAAATTTACTCTAAGAATTCTTGCTATGGACAAGAACTATTTTGTACATATTTCTATGGATCCCACTTTGAATATTTGGAATATTAAGCTGGCATTTGGCCACAAGGGTTGGCAAAGGCACTTCAAGCAGATTTTATGGTGCTCATTGGCTTGATTTAGCTTTATCCAGTTCTATGTTTTAAGCTTTTTTCCCACCCCTATCATTGTCAATATGATTAAATGTCTTATTTCATATGCTTCGTGAGACCTATAGAGATAAAATACAAAGGACTGCGTTCAGGACAGGATTGTAGCTTAGGCAACCCTATCTTCTGCAGGAGTAAATCCAGGAAAGCAAGGAAAAGTAGTGCATTTCTTATGATTTATGGCATACATGGTGCATTAAAATGTTCTACAAAATATATTGCAGTATTTATTTACTCTCGCCTTTATGCCATAGAATTTCAGTTCTGCACAGCTTAGGAAATAACTTCTTAATTTGTATCTGCAAGCAATTATGCCAACACTGCACATAAACAACTTTATTACAAAGTATTAAAATTAGTATTTGGAAAAACACTGCACAACTCCCAGGTGTCTGTCAATTTATACTGCTTGGAAGTAATAATGAGTAAAACAGTTTCAGTGTTAATTCTATATTTAGCAGCCTTTTTTGTAGTATTCTTTGATATCAAGGGTGGATATCCTCTGTCTCCAGCTGGACAGAGCAGTCAGATCCTCCTCAAAAATATCCCAACCAGTAAGAATTTTAATTATTTTTTTATGTTAATCAGTCACTTCATAGTGAGACTTTTGTGTCCAGTAAGCTATACTGAGTAATGCTATGTCCCGCTCTTGACTTGATGAAGATTTCTGACTCTCATTAGTATCTTAAATGGAATTATTTCTTTGTGTTTGGAATAACTACATTGTAACACCCGGTCTAAAGTATGGTCCCTGTTCTCAGAAATGAGGCTTTCAAACCAACTTCCAAATTGAGTTAGTTCTGAGGGAAAACTATGATGGGAATTGCACTGAGCATCTAAAGCCTTTCAGCAGCTTGGAAAAATTTTGAGTACAGGTGTAGACTTTTATTCAGTACTTGTGGTGTTGAAGGCAAGAGCAGAGCTTGCAGGGAATTCAGATGAATCAGACTAGAACTGACTTCTCTAGATCTAAGCAGTTGCTTTTAACCTCTACAGAGACTTTGAGTTTCTTGGGCATCAAAGTTGCTTTGGGTATGTTTTTCCCTACATTTTACCTACCATATTTTTGTGAGCTTTTTCGTACTTCAGAAGTTGTACAAATAAGGCCTAAAGCCACAAGAAATGTGGTTTGTGCCTCTGAATACACTGGAGGACAAAATTAAGATTAATTGATGGCAAAGCTAAGCTTAATGAATTTCCAATTAATGTTAGCATTAGTGTTAGAATGTACTCCTGGTGTAACACATGCACATTGTCTACTCAGAGCAGATGTGTATCATGGCTGATATCCAAAAGCAAAACTCCCCTGAAATCTGTAGTGTAGACAGAACCATATTTTCTAGAACAATTCTAGAACATGTGATGAAATCAAGTAAATGCAACCATACTTTTGATTTATAAAAGCCAGACTCCAAGTTTATCAGATTTTGAGAAATAAAATTGGAAGAATTCCAAGCTGGTACATGACTATCTAAGAAAAATTTGATCACAGCTAAATTCCAGACTAAACTTTAGGGCAGCTTGGGCTTTTTGCAAGATATATGCAAAACAGCCTTGCCTCTAGGTTTAATCAGTTTGGAAATCTTTGCCTTTTCAAAGAAAGGCTAGGCAGAGGCTTTTAGTCACAGAAGATTAATGCATGCTATTGGGGATTTTTATATTAGTTCATTCTTCTTTCCTGTTGTCTGCAGTGATGTCAGTTGCTCATGTTTTCAACCAGTAAAACACAAGCTAAAATTATAGTTTGCTAAATATAGATAACTTGCCACATCATTTAGTTTGACAACTTATTTGTAATGAAGACCCCAAAGCAAAATCCAAAATGTTAATTGGGGCAGAAATGAAACCTTGCAATAATTTTTGCTCATTGCTTCTTAATTGTAAATTAATAACGGGTAGAAAATATGATTATAAAGCCCAGCAATAAATGAAATATGACTGTGGTTAACTCTGAGGAGAATTTTTCTCTCTGGATTCTATTTAAAAGATGGGAGTGACAATTTAAAGGTAAAGCATTCTGCAGCACAGGGATCTTTGTTAACAAAAGTTAAATAAAATTGAATTCCCCCTTTATAAACAGATTAAATCACATTTAGCAGTCATAGTGAAAATAAATAATGCATGTTTTATAACCTTAGTTTGACTTCAACTGCTTTGAAATCAAGGTTATTTGTGAAGGGAATTCTTTAATTATCTAGGAATTGGAATTCTATGTAGGAATTATTTTGTTTGTGTTCATGGTCTAGCATAAGTACAAAAAGATGTAGATTTGCTATCCATCAACAGAAAATAAAAATTGTGGGATTATATAAAATATATAAATAAATGCATCTGCATATGTTTTATTTGCCTTGAAGATGCCTATGCATCTGCACATGCAAACAGGGAATTATAGAGTTTTTGGAAGAAATATTGCAAAAAATATTCATTCACATATATTGGAGTCAAATTCATATCTTTTAGAAGTTAAGACACCAGCTGAGGTTTTGGGGGTTTTTTTATATTTTTACTAGAAGGGGTTTTTTGACAAATATCCATCTTCCATGAGGTAAGCATCAGGTAAATCACACTGGTAAAGGGTAAAGGGTTCAGAGGGCTTTCCCCTCCAACTGAGAAATTTAGCATTTAGATTATAAAATCACTATTTTCTGCCTAAATAACCCAAACTCACTTTCACTTTTGTAAATGGGAAAGGGAAAAACTAGTGGTAGCAGCAATAGATTATTGTAGGGTCCCTAAAGGGATATACTCATCAGAGGGAATGGCGGTGAAATACCAAGGTTTTCTATATTAAATTATTCTGATACATTGATACAAAAATAATGCAGCAGAACCAAACTAAGCCTGATTTAAGAGCAGAACAATCTTACTCTGCTGGTGAGCAGTTGGTGTAATGGCTGAGACTGGCACAGGCTGTAGATTAATTTCCACTGACCCTTCTTATTTGTCTGTGGTGCATCAACAAGCACACTCCTTACTTGGTTGTTTTACTTTCTAGAAACATTTTCGTTGACGTTGCAACTTCACTTATGTCCAATAGACTCTTCTCAAACACTTTTCCTCCAGCTTTTTATTTCAGAAATATTCTCACAATCTCCATTTTAAACTTCTGCCTGTGGGCTGGTTTAGACATTGACATTTTGTTTCCTTTGAACACAGATTTTAATGAGTAAGAGGAACTGAACCACAGTTATGTCAGAATCTGTGCAGAAACTCTCCTGAATCATGGAAATTCCACAGGTTTGTTGGGAGCTACCAAATCTGGAAGTTTAAATCTTGACTCATTCATTTGTGCTTTTACAGCTGACAATATTAAGCACCAGAACTATTTAAACCCCACACCCTGAAAATTCCCCTATAGATAAACTCCTATAACAATTTATGTTTTAAGATTAGGATAGAAATATTGTGACTGCTCAACTGGTGTTTTTAGGATACTATGATGAGTCAACTCAACTCAAGGAATATTTGTTTCTTTCTTGCAAGGCAGTACTATACTTATAATTTCTATATAAAGGAAAATAAATCCTCTTGGAAAGATTTCCAACCAGTCAGGGTCAGAGAATGGTGGTTAATGTAGTGACATGAACATCCTTGGTTATATGTAGCAATGACACTAATACAGGATGTTATAGCAAGGCTATTTGTAGTAAATAGCTTTGCAATAAAAGCACAGCCTTTTGTAATAAAATCCAAGAAGGGAGAGCAGGTGGAATTGTTCATTGTATTCAAAATGTCAAATTGCTTTGTCTGACTATTTCTATAATAAAAGCACAAAAAAATATTAATAATGTAGTTAACTAAGAAACTTAAACTGCCTTTAGAGACTGTATTGAAAAGGCTAAAGGGACTTTTGCACTCCACCTGTCTGGCATTTACACAGAGGTAAACCTAAATGCATAATTTTCACGTTAACTGATATTCTAGATCATGACATAGTGATAATTGGAAATGCATCCCATGCAGTAAGACATTATATAAACATGAATTATACTGTCAGCTTAGTCCATAAGCATCTGCTATGAATTCCAAGGAGGTTGTCACTTCAACTTTAATGCAAGAATTTACCTGTCCACTAAAATATAAGAGTGATCTGTGCACAATATATGAACATGAAAAGACCAAGCTTTTATCCAGGGACATGCTAATTGAAGTTCGTTATTTTGGGGTTTTTTTCAGGGAGAACAGAGCTGGTTATGTGAGTTTTTATGCAGAAACTTAAATTTTGTATGGGACTCTCTTCATTCCTCAGCTATTAAATAAAGATTCATTAAAAGAGAAAGAGGAGAAATGGTAGGAAAAGTGAGAGAGAAGAGGGAGTAGAGACATGAGAAATTATTCCAAGGACTCTGAAGTATTTGGTCTTCATAGTAGCAGCAGAGATAAGTTAAATTCTCATAGTTTGTGTCATTATTGTAATGCTGAAAAATGTTGTAGGCAGTCATTTGTGCCCAAGTTCTATCCTTACAAAGTACTTAGAAGAATGAACTCCCTCCTCATGAGAATTCTTTGAGGTGCTTTAAGTCAGACACATGCAAACACAGCCATTTTTAAAGAGCAGCTCTTTCATTTCCAATACCCAGTTTATGGGAGCCTGAAGAGCTAGCTCTGAGTGGATATCTGGACAGTTCATAAATTTAAAGATGTTCTTCAAGCCAAAGACTGCCTCATGATGATTTATCTTCCTCTGCAGTTAGGCTCATGGAAATTCAGCTAATGCTTCTTTATTAGTTCCAATAATTTTATCACTTGGTGGTTCACGTTCTGAGTATGTGACATTGAGGACACCTCAGATGCACATTCACAGACACTTGCCATATAATTTGTTAGCACTTTCTGTAGCTGGAAACTTATTTGAACAACCTCCTCCACAGAACAATGGAGAGATATGAAATTTTTTTGGTGCCATTTGGGGAAATTTTCCTCTGATATTGTCATAGAACAATAAGACGTTAATGTTGGTATTGGCACTTCTGTATTCTGTAGTGACAGAATCCTTGACCTAAAGTTGCCAGGTTTTCCAGGGTTCTGGTACCCTTTTTACAGCAGGATAAATCTAGTCTGTGCACAGTTACCAAATAAGCAGAGGACATTTTAAGACATAAGGGATACTATGACTTGTGACCCAATTTTATTTACAAGATGAGTACAAGTTTACCAGTTATGCATTTTGAATACTGAATAACTTAGTTAATGATCAGCCACTTAAAAGACATTCCATTCCATCACTGAGCAACAGCTCCTCCAGCAGTGTTTGTGTTAGGTATGTTAGAGGTGATATTTATTTAACCTACATTTACAAGAAAAAATGTATTATCATGCGGGGACTCTGCCTCCAACTTGGCCATTATTCAAATTCCTCCTGCCTTGCAGACAACCAAATAACATGAACAGTTGCTGGGCCAGGAAGTATGAAGAAAAATGACTTGATAATAAAAATTAAACAAATCCCAATTCATGTGTAATCTAACCCAATATTGACATACTCTGGATAAAGCCACTTAGAGAACTAGGGAAAAGATCAAGCAAAAACAGCAGAAAGGAGCAATAGGTAATGGGATTGCCCTATACTGTTGACCTCACTTAATTTTGACAGTCTCGAAGTAGATCTATAAAGATCTAGATTTCTGTAAATGAGAAATACAAGACTTTGGGTTCTTTTGACTGAGAAATGAAATTTACTTGAGTTCATTTAATTGAAACTTCATTTAATGTTAACAAATTCTAAGTGATTTTCTAAGGATATTCTATCTCTTGAAAATGTGATGTACCGGAGTGAGTAGAGAGGGTGTTTCATTCTGTGCCTTCAGTTTTCTTCATCATACCTCTTCAATGATACTTTGGGAGTTTCTTTGCCATTTTTTTTAAGCAAAAATGGGTGACAGGACCAAAAGTATTCCCTTAATCTGCTATTCTAGTTGCTGAGGGGTACCAGCAGTGTGTAATAACAAACTGATAATGTTGTGGTAACACCTGATGGATCCCTTTGTTGGGGGTCTCCGGCATGTGCTTCTGTTTTAAAAGTAGAAATTAGGAAGTTAATGTTCGTTCTGCCATCCTCCGTGATTAAGCATTGCCTATAATTACAATGGAAAAAAATTCTGACTAATTTACAACAAGGCTATCATCAAGGTTTTGAAATTGTCTCTTTCCTGGGTTAAGACACTATAATTCCAGGTCTCAAACAATTTTGTTTTATCTGTACAAAGTGCCTGGTCCGGTTACTTCATACAGAATCTGCATAAGCAGAGGGATAGGAAAATGTGTACATCTTTATGTGTAAACTTTAGTAATATTTCACACTTCAAATGAGCTTGCAAAACATTCAGAAAAGTCTATTCATGACATGAGAATATGATTATTTTTTCCTTATATTTTCCAGACAGGATAGGTTACTTTTCCACACAGTTGTGCTAAGGGAATGGCTAAGCACATCAGAGGAAGTGTGCATCTAACCTTGTATTGTTGTACATGGCCAGTATTTGGTAGGTGGAATTAAGTATGGGAGTGGGAGAAATCAGCTGTGATTCTTTTCTGAAGTGTTTTCTCCCGGTTTGATGAAATTTCACTCCAGAGTCCCTCTAACCAGCAGAAGTGCCTTTACTTAACAGCCCAGTGAATTATTTATTTTATTAATACCTTCAACTTCATCAATTGCCTTTTCAATGCTTTTAAAAATTTGACGCACAACTGCCTAGGGCAAGGAGTACACTTTTAACTCCACACTTTGAAAATGCATGCTTATTTTGGACCTGCCTGCTTTATATTTCATTCCGTTGAAAGAGACAATGAACGACTTGTTATCTTTTTTATCTTTTATGTGCCGCTGATGGCATCTGTCATGTACTTCTTCACTCTTCCTTTTTTCCAGGCTAAAAAGAGCTAGTCTATTATATAGTCATCATGCTGATACTATCCTGTACCTTTGATCATCCTTGTATTTCGACAAGGACTTGGAGAGGTACTGAGAAACTAAATGACACTGCAGGGCAATTGCAAACCTGGGTTTGGAGGTCTTTCTAAAAGGTCTTGTCCTACAATACAATATTGCTTGTGAAGCCCCACATTGTACCGCAAGCCACCTCTGGACCAGCTGGCAGTGACCATAGCAAGTTTTCTTTGAGATTATTATTGGTATTACATTGTCCTCCCAAAGTGTGTGAAACCAGTAAAGCACAGGAAGAGAGAAGAGATGTAAAGGAAAGTGGGATTATAGTCATGCTCAGATTACTGAAAAGTATTAACACATTAAAAGCAAAATTTGTTTCAAGATCTGACACTGTTATAAGACTAAGGTGGCTAGATCTGTATATCTAATGTGATATTTAAGGCTTAGTACCTCTAGCATTTCAAGCAGTGGTAGGAGATTTTACCATTTGAACAGTATAAAAGGCACTTCAGACAATAAAATGGTTTCAAATTGTTTATTTGCATTTCATAAAACCACTTGTCACATCAAGAAGGACATGCTTTCTTCTTCCTTGCTTTGTATTTCATGTGTTGCTTATCTCAAGCTAAACCATAATCCGTGTGGCGTTTTTATGGATTGTCTTTGTAAACTTTGCCTTGAGACTGTAATCCTTTAGAGAAAGGAAAATGGACCTTTCTATGCAAGAAAGACATTTGAAAACAGGTATGTAATGTAATTTCCTTGCCTGAAGTGCTGTTTTGGAAGCAGTGCTTGTGGTGTAGCTTGCTTTTGAGAACAACTTTGAAACCCTGCCCTTCCAAGCATGTCTCTATGTGCAGATCAAACTGTTGGAATTCAAGCTGTCCACAAACCCCGTATGGTTGTGTCAGGATGATTTTTGTGGCCTGTTGAGACAGCACTCTCTGCCTTTCTGCAAAAGATGGGTTATGCTGAGATAATATGCATGCAGTTCTGAGGGTACTCCCAAATACATTCCAGTTGTAAAATTTTCATGTTTTTCCTCCTCTTGGCAAATATCATGAGATCTGCTCTAGAAGAGACTGCAAGGGCTGTTGCAGACAAGCAGTAAAGGGTGGTTAGTTTCCTCTTAAACTGACTCTTCCACATCCAACCATACCATGAGGGTAAATGTAATTCTTCCATCCATGCAGAGATAATTTCCATAGACATTGAAGGTCAGCTGCCCATAGATCTCAGGACTTACTAAAACACGAGAAAACCAAAGTTCCTCTGCTCGGCAATCACTGGCAGGAGTCACAGTGCTGGGCTATTGCTCATTTGCTGACAAGTCAATGGTGCTCTTGGAATTATCATCTGATTTCAGATGACACTTCTGGGAAGGGGAGGGAAAACTTCAGGGAAAAGAGCGAGGTCCTGAGTTCACACAAAAAGTCAAGTTTCAGTGCAGTTCTACTTTAGTAGCCTTAGTTTAATACGGCAGAAATAATCCTTTGGTGGAGGTGTAACTGTCTCAGGTACGATGTCTCAACTTATTTTGCTGTTGGATTACAGAGTTTGTCACCAGTGTCAAATTAAAGAATTGTGATAACATAACGCAGAGCTGAGATTCTTCTGGAGGACAAGGTCCTGATGTTTGAAGTGTTTAAGTACAAGTGTGTTGGCTTTCGGAGCAAAGGTGGCTTGGGAAAAAGGATGTTACAGTATGAAGATTTGGATGTACATCATAATGATTCAGTTAAAATGGGAAAAGATTGTGTAATTAGTATCACATCTGTGACTTTATATCAAGATGTTCTAACATAAGCTGTGAGGTTTCTTCATAAGTTTCAAGGTTCAAGTATTCCCAAACTTTTGTAGAAATAGAGCATCCTGGGATACAAAACATGTTGGCAAATGAACAGGACTTCAGATCCCACATGAAAGGGACATCTTTGTCTAGGACTGCAGAATTTGAATAGAAAATTTTTAAAATTGTAATTCTGGAACGGTCTTGATGACATGCACACAGAAACTTCTGAGGGAAGATTTAAGCAAAGGTATACAGGTGCCACAACTTACATAACGTGCCTCAAAATTACAGTTGTAAATATTTGGCATTCAGATGCTTTTCATCACACTTCTTAAATATTTCCATGTCTGTCTTACACTGGGCATACCAAATTCTCTTTGAGAACCTTAGCAGAACTTTGGGATCGTGGAGACAGTTTTCTTGCAGGAGATACATTAGTGCTGCAAGGTTTTGATTGCAGTACTTGGTAAAGAGACTTTCTTCTTGGTTTACACTGCAACACACCTCAGATACAGGAAGTAATTAATTACATTCTGGTAAACTCCTCTCAAATACTTTTTCAGTGCTGATTTCCAGGAATTAATTCTCCTGAGAAATGAAGTAAAGTAGATTAAAAGAACAGTGCAAACTCTGTATGCCTGCAAAAGCATCTCTTGAAATTGTAGTAAAAACAGTGTAGGAATTGGTGGTTAACTAAATGTGCCAACCTGGATGGTGTGTGTCTGTGTATAAACTGATTTATACTCCATGAGAGGGTAATGCACAGAATCTGTGCGGTAGTACTTAACTGTCCTTCTTATTCACAGCTGTTCTAAACATGCTCAAAAACTTGGGCTTGACGGGCTTGTGCATGTTATTAAAGAATATTTGATCAGATAGGCTGTGGGTGTTTGACCATGTTTATTCCACCACTGGTCACCCTACCTGTACCTCCCACCATAAAGGAATAGAGAAAAGATAAATTTTTGTAGCAGGTTGTCCAAGTCAGTGTTGCTATAGAAACTCTAACTTTCAGAATTCTTTGTCTTCTCCATCTCAGATTATTCACTTTCACTTTTGGCACTGATGCCAACTCTGAACTTAATAATAGGCTTTTTTTTGTAAGCCAAAAAGCAAGAGTGCATGGGTTCCACAAGGAGTTTGTTAATCTGCTTCTGGTACCCTGAGCTTCAAAAACTACAGTATTGAACATGGCAGGGTGTGAATGAGCCAGCTGAAATATTGTTAAACTCAGTTTTTGCAGATGTTCTCTTCAACATGTCAATGAAGTGGTAAATGGCAGATATTTATGAGATTTGTGACAAAAAACTCTAGTCTTCCTAGAACTGTCTACCTACACACAGCCTTTTTCACAATGGATCTGATAGCACAGAGAACCACAGAGTGATGCATCCTAAAATCACTTAATGCATCTCAGACTTGAGCTAATTAATTTGTAATAAAAATCAGTTGTTTCTGTGGGAATGGAGTGAATCTACCTTGCCACAAAATCTGACATACTCCCACACTAACGTTTCATGGGTTTTTTGTATAGGACAAGATATCACCTGGTAGAAATAATTGCAGTTCTAATAATCATGGTGCCTATTGATCATTGTCTGCTGCAATTTCTTAGGTAAAAGGTTAAAAGAAATTAAAAAAAAAAAAAGAAAACTACGTAAAAACAACAAAGACAACAACTATGAATTATTTACATTTTAAAAATAAGTCAGACTGTCTCCTGGACCAGATTCCAGATAAATGACAAGATGACCTCTAGAGAGAAAAAAAACCCGACAAACCCCACATAAAACTTTCCAGATATTGATGTTCTGCAGCCAGAATTTGCACATGAGAAATCAGCTTGATCTTGTGGCATTTTGAATTCTCAGCTAGTTACCATAAAATAAATCCATCCATCAAAATGTAGTTCACCTCTTTCTAATGACTGTGTCTTCAAAGCTAATATTGTAGCTTCTTTTCTTGCTGTCATGGTGAGCAGAGACACTTATATTAATGAGAATTTTTCCTTTTGCTTAAAGAGGCCATTTCCTCTAATTATTTTGAATATATTGATAAACTATAACCGGAGAACTTGGACCAGTTTTGTTCTGTGTGGATGTCCATTAAAATAAACACTGCTGTCAATGTGATTTCCTAACCTTTGAGAAAAATGTGAGAGAAATTAAGACAAAGAATGCCTTAATTTTCCAAGAGCACAGTATTTGGAAGAAATAGAGTGTAATCTATGTTCTTTCATTGGAACACCTTACTTGGCCAAAGATATAAAACCATAGAATCATTTACGTTGGATGAGATCTTTTAAATCATTTAGTTCAATCATTAACCCAGCATTGCCAAGTCCACCCTTAAGCCAGGTCACTGAATGGTACATGTTAATCTTTCAGATGGTAAGTTCTTATTTGCTTTCCTTTGTGTGCACAGTTGTTTCTTTGGAAAAAGAAATTTCATTGAGATTGAAATTTTTGATAAAAATGTACTTTTACATTATTGCAAAATTCTTATTTCTTATTGAAATTTAACATTATTGCAAATTCTTTCAAATTCATGATGGGTTCATTAAAAAAGAAACAAAAAACAACTATTTAAACTTATTCCCTTTGGTTTAACCGATTTATATTTAAATGGTCAATAACTTTAACTTATCTATGAACATTGTATAAAAATGTTGGTATCAGTTTTATGTAAATATAAAAATGGGTGGAGGGTCACAGGTAAGTGCAATTGTTGACTGGAGTTTTATGTTAGATACTGTAAAGTGTTTCATGGAGAACTAAAGATTTCCCACTTTGCCATTCCAGTGTTGTGTGTATCTCTTTTTCCTGAGCAGAACCCTTTGGATGAGGGAAATAACTGACTCCCTTATCACAGCCTGAGTTGGTTGGTCTGAGTCTAAAAAAGCTCTTGCCATAATCCTCTCCTTGTTCAAAGTATTTTTAAGTATAACAACTGTGGGGTTTTGGGCCCAGGCCAATGCTGTCTGGCAGTGCCTGAAAAACTCCCACCACCCTCCAGGGAGCTGGATTCATGGCATGTCACCCCCAGAACAGGGAGCTGCTTCATGTGGTGACTATGCAGCTATGAAAGAGTTTCTTTTTGGTTTTGGGGGGTTTTGTTGTTGTTTTGTTTGTTTTTGTTTTGTCTTGTTTTATTCCTCCCCTTAAAGCCCATATCCACTTATGACTAGCACTGTGGAAAAAGACAGGCAGGTTCAGGTACATCTACTTGGCAAAACTGCTGGACTATTATGCCTGAAATTATGGTATGTTTCACTGAATGCCAAATATATGTTCACATTGGACCTGTTAACCAAGATATAAATTTCCACAGTCACAGTCAAATGACAAATCTGAAAGGCATTAATTAAGAATTTTAGGATAATCCCATTTAATTGTCTGTCTACAAGGTTTTCTACTCTATCTTAGTACAAAATAAAAGTTATGTAGATGTATAATGAACTAACTCTATATCTGGGAACATCTATGGAAGAAAGCTGTGTTAGTTTTTGATTAGGCTTCTGTGTGAGTATTTAAGAATGGCTTAGTGAGAGAAAGATCTTCTCTGTGTAGTGAATTTTATGGCTGGTTAAAGTTTGGATTAGATACAGATTGATGGGCAATCTTCAGGAGACTCTCCTGAGAACACAGCCTGGCACAGATCCTCTGGGTTCTTCTTTGAGATATGCATATGGATATTTTCCTAAAAAAACAAACAAACAAACAAAAGAAAGCAAAAAACCAAACCAAAACCCCAACAGAACAAATAAAACCAAAAGACAAACCAAGATATCTGATTTATAGGAGTGCATGTTGCAGTCTTTATAATTTAACCAATACATTTATTCTTTTTATGTTTATGTTTATGCTGCTGCAGGGAAAAAAAATATAGATAACCTGTGAAGGACAGATGCCCTTATGTTTTCTCTTCTCTTCAAAACACATCAACATCCACTGACTATCTCAACCCCTTCTTTGCTAGTGTGTTGGTCAGAATACTTAATGAAGTACTCAGTAGAGGTAAAGAGAATAACAGGAAACCTAATATCTGATATCTTATAAGTATCTTCTAAAAAAAGTAATAGTTATCCCCATCACACTTTGAAACCCTGAGGTAAAAGGGACATAAATATAATTATTTGCTGCTAGGTGTTTCAAATTACAATAGATGTCTCAAAGACCAAATATCAAGTCCTATTTCATGTTTTAATCACCATAAACTATAATGGAATTCATATCTGCGAACATTTATTGCACTATATCACAAGGATATTTTTAGCTACTTTGAAGGCTATTACTATGAAAAAAAATTTTGACAAAGAGAAAATGATAGCTGCTCTTAAATGAGGTATTAATCTGGAAGCAACACTTAAGCTAAACAGTACAGAACTTTTCTGGGATTATAAAATTAGAGCCTCTAATAAGAAATTAAAGCAAGAAGTCAAGTACTTTGGGTTTCCCTTCAGGTTTTGTCATTTGCTTGCTGAGTTGTTAAAAGTTAACCATTGTGAGAGTAGGTTGCCTTAGAAGTCCATTCAGCATGAAAACAAGAGCCTCTGAGGTAAATGTGTGTTTGGCATGGAGAAGCAGTAATAAGCTCAGCTGTTTTGAACACAGCATTCACACACACACAAAAAAGGAAAGATGTAAACAGAACAAAAATTTAAAAAACAAATGTTTGGTGTTACTTACCTATGAATCCAACTTTTTCAGTACATTTGATGGCTGCTTTTTCCTGAGTTAACTGAACAGGTTCATGTAAGGGACTCCCGCTTTTGTTCATCCTCTCAGCTGCTGCATAATATTGGCCAGAGAATTCCCTGTAGAGAATTTAAAAACTGTCTTTGAAGAAGAGTTTCTAGAACTTAATTTAGAAAACCGCTTGTGTGGCAATGATGGACAATAGAGAAGCTATCCTGAGCCTGAGGTAAGTCATGCTGATTGATGGTTATTTTTCATTCTGTTCAAGAGTACAAATAACTTCTGGATTGAATGTGTCTGATTTCCATCTCCAGCTCAGATACAGCCAGGGAACATTTCTGACCTCTCCCTGATAATTTAACACAGAATATAATCCCATTTTAAAAAATGTATGAAGAACTTCCTCTGCCTCCTTCATGATCCAATCATGACATAAGAATCCAGTGAGACAGGGATGGATGGACAGTTGAATGGACGAATCTACGACTACCTACTATCCTGTGCCCTAATTCATGCCATGTAGAAGTAGCTGGGTTAGCCCTGGGTGATAGAGAGTTGGGGAAGGTGTCAAGAAGTGCTGTTTTGCAAGTTAGGTCCTGTTTCTCATTCCCTGCATTGGACTGAGCACTGTTATAAAAAGGATCTCTCTTGTGCTTTTAGTTCTTTGCCAGTTTAATATTGGAGGAGAGGGTTCCTTATACTCAAACTTTCATGCAAGGATATTTTTGCATAAAATGGACAGAAGAAAAGGCAAACATCCAAGACCAAGCAAACAATTCTGATGGCAGAAAGACAGTGAAGTCATTGTTCTTCTGCATGGTCAAGATTTAGTACAGCTGATGTAGCCAAATAATTCCTTCAAAATCTTTGCTTTAGACCTGATAAAATATGTTTAGGTGACAGCAAATATTTCCTGAGATACCTTCATATCTAAATCTTTCTACACCAACATCATATCACTGAATAACTTTTAAGAAGAGCATAGAAGGACCTATTGTGACAAATGATGTGCACATAAATTTATCTGGTGAAAGGTCAATTTCTACTGTGTTTATTTAAAATTTTCTGAATCATGCAGTTACAAGAAGGAACAGACTGAAGACAGACATTTTCACAGACAATTGCTCTGGACACTGAAGAAAGGACCATCCTTAGGCACTGCACAACACATCCAAGATTCATTTCCGCGTTGTCTCCAGAGAAATGAACAGTACAGTTCTGCTGACTTTTTTTAGCGTAGAGAGAAGAATTGAATCAGACTCTGGAGCTGCTGCTGAAATAGATATTCCCCAGCTTAAAGCAGCAGTGGGTTTCAAAGAGCCTTCTCTGTGGGCTGCACCACCAAGAGCTGCACTAAGCTTTTCACAGCAGGATGTAGAGCTTCTCAAAAGTCTTCTGAGAGTTGTTTTATTCCTTAGTAAGAAGCCACGATAATATTTATCACACATTCTTATGCAACCTTTCTGAAGTAGCTACAATTCTGTTACATACAAATTTTTAAGTTTTTTCTAGTTTTTTTCCCTCATCCACTTTTTCTTCTTGACTATCAAAGAAAGTGCCCAAAATTCTTTTCAACCAGTTAACACGAAATAATAGAATGAAGCAAGGAGAGAATGAAAATAGAAGCAGGTCCTGTGATCTTTTAATGTGAGTTCAAATATTTAGTGTTAGAATTCTCAGAAATCTTGCATTTTAAAACACTGAGGACAGGAAAACATCAGGAAGGGAAACAAACAAATAAAATGAGACAGAGAAAATAGATATTCTCAATGCAGCATGCTTCTTTCACAGAATTAAGAAATAGGAGAGGAAGAAAATATTGGAATCTGAAGGATGTTGGATTTGGATTTTACATTTTCTAAAAAGTGTCTAAAATTTAATTATCTTTTTTTTTCCAGTCCTTCATTACCAATGTGCCTTGAAAAGTGCCAGATCTCTTTACAAAACTTGACTTCAGACTTATTATCCTGATGGCCCAATCTTACATGACACTTGCTTTGCTTTTAATTTCCATTTACTTATAGCTGTATGCCAAAAACTACAGTTTCATGGTAACCCAAAGTATTCATGAATCATTCATTAATATTTGCTGATTGAGCAGTTATTCCTCTTTCTTTTCCTCCATTTGTTTCCCTGTCCCTTGCAATATTTTACCACAATAGAATAGTGAAAAACTTCTTGATTCTTCTAATTTTTATACAACACTTTGGAACCAAACTTAACTAGATGTAAATTATTAAAAAAAAAAAAAAGGTATGTTCATAAAAGAAAAAAGTTGGCAAGTTTTCTCTTTGGTTAGGGGATGAAAACTAATGGTTTGTCCAAGAGAAATATAGAATGAATTTTGTGCTTTTGGTGACAATACATCCTGATATTTTGATGGTGACCAACATTTTCAGAGCTTTGCCAACAAACTTTTGTAGGCAAAGAATAATTTGGACTATACATCACATTCATCTAAGTTAATATACTCTTGAAGAATTCACAGAGCCCATTTTTACAGTTTTTTGCATTTCCATAATTTTCAACAGAACTGGGACTCTTAAGGACCATATGTGTGTGTGCACACATATATATATATTATCTATATGTGTGTGTGTGTGTGTTTTTCCTTGACGTTCTTTCATTAGTATTTCTACAGATATTTTGATCATCAGCTAAACCTTCTCACAGTGAGTAGTAAAATATAGTGTATTGCTGAAAATAAAATAGCTGAATTGAAAGATTTAGTTTTATTGCATGTCTTGTTGGTCATGACAATATAGTAGCATTACTTCTCTGCTTGATATTATATCTCAGTAGAAGGACATTTTACATACCCAGCAGCATGAGAAAGAACCTGAGTCATGAGAAACATTGTCATAAGACTTTGTGTCTCCAGGACCAAAAGCAGTCTGAGTGTGTTGCTGTGAGGTCTGTTCAGGACCATATGCCAAACGGTAACCAGCAACCTTGAACACAAAAATTTCTTGTTTTCTCTTAGCCACGAGTAACATCCCAGATCTGCTGAAAAATTTTCAGATCTGGGAAATGAACTCACATGATATGGCAACAAGTACAAATCTGTGTGTCCCCTTTCCTAACACTGTTCTTAATTGACAGGGAATTGTTTGTCAATTGAGAGGAGCATAAACCAGACTAATAATTACCTTTGTCTCAATGTCACCGCTTTTGTTTTGAGAATTGTTCAGCTTCATCCATCTACAGCCTCAATATTTCAGAAGGATTGCCAATTTGGAATTCTGACTGTTGCTGTCATTCATGTGCATGTTATATCCTTCCAGTTGTGTCGATCTCTCAGCAGGATCGGGGCTTTGATTTACATATTTGAACAATATAATTATGAAGGATGTTATCTGGGTGAAAATGCGATACTGCCAAATGTTGGATAATTTGCAAGCAACACAAATTCAGAACGTCTGCCTCTTGAGTATTTTTGGAAAGGTATGGGAAGCAACCAATTGATGATTAAGAGACCTCCCAATAGACAAACTAAACAAAAGGTAACAATTTATCCCAATGTTTTGGTTCACTGCTGATAAATTTTCTTAGCATCTGCTTAAGTGTTTGATTAAAGTATTCTACAAGCCCATCTGTTTCTGGCTGATACGAAACTCTGTGTGATGTGAGAATTTTTAACAGCTTGCACACCTCATTTAGCAGAGAAGACATAAAATTAGTGCCCTGATCAGTTGAATTTTCTAAGGGTAAGCCCACTCTGATAACAGCATTAATCAATTCATTAGCTTCATGTTTTGTCAGCTAAGACTTTATGGCAGTACTGTGGGGATTGAACGTGCAAGTATCCCCTTCCAAGATCTGTTATGTTCCTCAGAAAAGAAATTTGACTAAATGAGTTACAATTCGAATTAAATTTTCCTAGTCTGGCTGTACAACACGATACTGGACAAAAAATAGAGAAGACACACTCAGGATGTCTCCTAAACATTTTTTTTGTTCCCATGGAGAGCTCCAACACCAGATGTCTGCTGGAAATGCAACCCAACAGAGAGGAAAATGTCTGGGAGGTTCCTGGAGTGTGTGAAACCTGCTGGAGCTGATGTTTGCAACCAGAGCAGGACTTGTGGGTGACATGTGGGTCACAGGCCCTTTTGAGCACAGTGATCACAAAATCATAAGAGTTTTGGATTCCTCCCTATTAGGAGGGTTGCCAGCAATGCTTCTGCCTTGGATTTCCAGAGGGCAGCATTTGACCTGTTTAAAAGATTGGTTGAGAGAATTCCTTAGGAGGCAGAATCGCTGGCGAGACAGTCCTGAAGGGCAAAGGAGTCTAGGAAGGCTGGACATGCTTCAAGAGGAAAATCTTAAAGGCTGTTCCCAGGGAAGGTTGTGGAGCAGATCACTTTGAGAGCCATAACACTGCATGTAGAGGACAAGCCCAGCCAGCGTGGGCTTGGGAAAGGCAGGTCCTGCCACATGGTGAAGTGAGGGAAAGGCTGTGGATCTGGTCTACTTAGACTTTAGCAAAGTCTTTGACAGCATTTCCCACAGTGTTCTTCTGGAGAAACTGGCTGCTCATGCCTTGGATGGGTGCAGTGTTTGCAGGGTGAAAAACTGGCTGGATGGCCAGGCCCACAGAGCAGTGGGGAATGGAGCATCCAGCTGGGAGCCAGTCACCAGTGGTGTTCCTCAGGGCTCAGTGCTGGGGCCAGTCCTGTTTAATCTCTTTATTGATGATCCGGGCGAGGGGATTGAGAGTATCCTCAGTCAGCTTGGAGATGACACCAAGTTGGGTGGGAGTGTCAATCTGCTGGAGGGCAGGAGGGCTCTGGACAGGCTGGATTGACGGGCCAAGGCCAACAGTCTGAGGTTCAACAAGGCCAAGTGATGGGTCCCGCACTTTGCCCACAACAAGACCCTGCAGAACTCCATGCTGGGTGAAGAGTGGTTGGAAAGGTGCCCAGTGGAAAAGAACCTGGTGCTGCTGGTCAGCAGTGGCTGAACATGAGCCCAGATATGCCCAGGTGGCCGAGAAGGCCAATGACCTCTGGCCTGTATCAGCAATGGTGTGGGCAGCAGGCCCAGGGCCTGTACTCGGCACTGGTGAGGCTGCATCTTGAGTCCTGTGTTCAGTTTTGGGCCCTGTTCTCTGGACAAGAGAGTTCAGCCACCATTAAACTTTGCTGTGCTTCCTACCCTGGGGCCAGAGAATGGACTTGGTGCTGTTTTATTTACTGTTGTAAATTAAGTCCAAGAATTACACTCCTTTACTGTGCATTCATTCTGCAGGCAAATTAATAACTCTTCCTCTGTTCCAGTTTCCTGTATGTGAAATTAATATCATTGTACTACTCTTTTTATAAAATCTTAGTTATGGGATGCTGGAGAGGTGATTTTTGCTTTGCAAGAGTGGATTTTCAGGGTGTATAGAAGGTGACAGCTAAGTCTGAGATTATCATAACCCCAGGCCAATGCATACTTCATTCAATGCAGAAGCCATGTTCCTGTGCTGCTCCCTCTCAACAGGAGAGCTTTCTTCATCTGTTCTATTTGTACAGTTTCTACACAGGGGTCCCCATCTCAGGTGAAGCCCTTAGATAAGGCTTTAATGTGAAGAGAAAGAAGATAATAATGTAGAAACGTTATTGACAGTAGGTTCCTGTTGGGAGTCTTCCTCCGAGTTTATGGCAGCAAAAGGAAACTGCATAGTATTTGCTCATTCTTTTCTTCAAAACTGCACTACAATGGATCCTTTGCTTCAGGAACTCCTGTGTCAAGAGGCCCATATCCTTAGGATGAAGTTTTCAGCCTGCTCAGATAGTTTATGAGTGGCTTAGAAGAAATCAAGGGTTTGTTTTTAATCTCAGGAGACGGGGCACATGCTGAGCTCACAAAGCCTCACTGGCAGAGTTTGAATCAGGGATGAGCTCAAAGTGCTAAATACTGATGCTGGACAGAAGTCTGTGATCATCAGAGAGAAATGAGGTGTGGAATTTTTTTCTGGGGTCCTTCCTTCAGTAGAAACGGAGGTATCAGCCCTGTTTACTTATAGAGTCAGCTCATATATTATTATACATTAATCTTTACACTACTGTAAACTTTCTTTACAGTATCAGCCATGTTTTCACGAGTGGAAGAGGTACTAACAACATGGGGGAAGGTGACAACGTTTCCTGTCTCCTTACTGTTTTTCTCATTACAGAGCATACAAAATTCGGGGCTTCTTTCTGTCCAGCACACACACTGGTATTTCCTATAGCAGTACATGATTCTATACATCTCTTTCTCATTGTGTGACTTCCATGATTTCTTTTGTACAATCATCTGAAAGTAGCCTTAGTTTCCTGTCATTCACGAGTATATTTCACATGTTGTCACTCTATATTTTCCCATCTCTGGCAAAGAATAGCCTAAGATTAAACAGAAAGATATTGGCTTTTATTCCAGCATATTGATATTAAATCTCTACTTGCGAAAATAAAATCACCTTGCCTTTTTCTTGTACTTTTAAATGAATAAGCAGACAAAGTAAAAGAGTCTCTACACTGAGATGATGTAACCATTAAAACTACTAAACCCACTGTTGAGCTTTTCTGAAGCTCAATTTTTCCTTGTGTATAAGAAAACATTCTAGCTAATATGATTCACCTGAATAAAATTAATTAGAGTCTTATTTCCTGTTCTATGTCATGTGTGAATATTTGCCTTTTCCTGTAATTATGACACATAAAAAACCATAAAGGTTGGATTACTAATTGAGCTTCTGGAAGACAATGTGCATTTTCTTATGTAAATGCAAATAAGTATGGATCTATCAACCTTAATCAGCAGGAACACTTAGAGCCTCGAATGGCAAAAGGGCATTTCAAGACTGCTGTGTCTTTCAGATTGTTATTGTGATCATCTCATATGTATATATATATTTTTTTTTTAAATCAAATTGCTTTCTGTAACTTCCTTAGAAACCTAGAGCACCTTTCTTTTCCCTGCAATGAAATCCTGAAGGCAATGATTGGAGATATTTTCTCATCCAATCAGTTGTGGTTTGTGGTTTCAGTATTCAGCTGCACAAATAAGTTCTCAAAGCAAAAAGAACATTCACTTTCCCTAAACACAAGGAAATTATCTTTACATCATAGATTAGAGAAAACTGAGAAAAGCAATAATAAAACTGTTGGGTTTTTAGACCTTATGTTTGTCAGTTTCTCAGAATAAGCTTAGAATTTACAGGTATTCCTTAAGTTTTGAATGTTCTTAGATTTTAAGGTGTTGCAATTTCTCCCTCAAAGTCCCTCAAAGATGTTCTGTAATAAGGAGGGAAAAAACAGGGTCAGGCAACTTAATTTTGTGAATCCAATATAGAAGCATATCCCAAGTATGACATGCATTTAAAAACCTAGTTCTACTTGTTTAAGGCAGAAATATTTATAGATATATTTGTTTTAAAGTAGTGTGGCTATAAATTATCAGTGTTATGCATGAAACAGGAATATTTTCAGCAGCAAAGAAGCTTCCTGAGTTAATAAAGTCAAATAGGTATGTGAGATCTTTCAGAGAGATCTAATAAATTTATAGATTACACTTTTCAAGATCACCAGGACCACTGTGATCTACTACCATGTTTTTCTGTGATGGAAGCTTGTCAATATAGTTGTCTTGTTCAAGAAAAAGAACAGACTGAAGGATTACAGTCTTTGAGTGCTCAGTGAGTGTCTGTTATAAAGAACTACAGGAATACCTACATTGAAATAAGTACCAGTGAACGTCAGCTCATGCTTGTACTATGAGAGTTTAAACATCAGGAAAACTTCTGCAAAAATGTTGCAGCACTCTTAACTGGAATTTAAAAAAAAAAAAAGAATTAGAAAAATGTTTGTCAGTGAAGATTTAGGTCTAGTTGGTGCTGTTGGTTGAAGAGAGACCTTCTAGTGAGGCACTCACATTTTTCCACAGTCCTTTTCTCCAAATCATGGTTTTCTCTTCTTACTTTAACTCTATTAATTTATGGTTGAACTAAAATAGAGTTTTTAGTTATGCTCAAGGTAAGCATGACATAACAGCAGATGAACATTCAACTGCGGAGACAAAGGTAAGAAACATTAATTAATATGGTGACAAATATATACTGTGACCTAGTTAGAGTGCACCTGAAATCATCACAGGAACAAGTCCTTGAAGTCTTTACAGATAATTCTTTGTGTAGCTGCAATTGAACAAACAAAACATAGACACATTTAGAGAAGGTCTATAAACCAAACTTGAAGCTATAATAATAATAATATCATCACATGCTGTCCTGGTTTAGCCTTGTATAACACTGTTCCTTCCCCATTATCTCACCTCAAAATTACATAGCACAAATGGAAGGGATCCAAAGAAGCCTGATGAAATTCTTGAGGGCATGGGAAGAATCCTCAGTTTTGAGGTGATTAATACAGGATGTTACAGAACTGTATGGGATAACGAATATCACAGGGAAGGTAAATTAGGAAGTCCTTGTCCACTTTTTCTTCTAATAAAACACAAGGGTATGTGTTAAAATATGAAAAGAAATCAGTATGAAACCAATAATGTGAATATGAGTTCTTGCATGTGACATAATTACCCTGGTGAGCTCATTGATGTGGTACTTAACGGAGGATCAAGCCTTAGAATTGTCCATTTGCACACACACACAAAAAAAAAACCCAAAAAACAAAAAAACAACCAAAAAAAAAAAAAACCCAACTCTAATTCTTTGCTGAAGGCAACACCTACAGCAGCAAAAGATAGGCAATGAAACTATTGGGGTATGCCATAATTCAGGCTCGCAAAAATATTTGGTCAACAAGGTCATTTGAATTTCAGTGAGGATAGGTTTTAAAGCTTTTATGAGGACTTGGCTACAACAGTCGTGGAGCTCCCACTTGTCAGAACCTTTCTCTGAAAGGGCTGGTAGTCAGTGTACCCCAAGAGCCCATGACTGAGAATCTCTGTGTTGCTTGCTGTAAAAACTCATCAGCTTCAGCATTGTGCCCAAATGAGATAAAAGAGACATAAAATCTCACTGTTCTCTTTGTGCATCTGATTTCTCAAAAGTTCCCAGCCTTTCTAATCATGATACTTTGTCTACATCAGCACTTGCACTGTCACCAGTTCTCCAAGAAAAAGGACTTAATTCTCCCTTTGGTCAGAACATTGCACTTTTGAATCCAATGGAAAGTGTTTATGCCATTGATGATTTCTGTATCTAGAAATTCATGTCACCTGGTTTCATTTTTCTAGAAGTTTCTAGCATTTTGTATTCAAAGCTAAGCCCCTGAATTCCCCTCTGTGGTCGGTGGTAAGAGGCATCTCCAGAAAAAGGCTGTTAAACCTCTTCCCTCAGCAGTGGCTGAAACTTAGATAAATGAGAGTGTATTTAAGATGTATTCAGGCCTGAATTCTGTGATAATAGCTCTTCCCAGATATCAAAATTAACCAGTTTTTTCAGTTCTAGACAGGCCTGAAATTAGTTCGTTGCATATCCAACCTTCTCTAGGTGCTTCCAAAGCAACAGTAAAGGTGTGTGCAGCCAGAATTTCTTTCAGAAAACCCATTCTGCCACTCAGCAGTAAAATATATGCTCTTCAGATGATCTGTCCAGAAACTGTAAGCATTATTCAGCATGCAGGATTTTATAGAACATTAAAAAATAAAAACTGCAAAGCCAGCTGCTGAAAGTGTCCACTTGGAAACACAAAAGTGGAAGAAAAGCATTGGTCATTTCCCAAAATGGGCTGTTCTGGTTGTAAAACTACATTTTTCAGCTTAAAGGCATCCTTTTGTAACTTTACTACTTCAGATGATTGAAAATGAAATATTCAGCAGATTTCCACTACCATCTTGTAATGCATATTTCAGAAATATTACAACCCACTTTTTGATGGATGAAAAAAAAGCACCTGAACATGTACTGAAGTCTGCAGTTTGTAAATTCTTAGTTCCTGAAGTTTTATTCTCTTTTCTGTGTCGTTGGCAATTATATCACCACAATCTGCTGATCAAATAGCAAACAGAATTCCAGGATGACAGCATTGTCTGTTATGAAGTTTCCCTGGCATATCACATTACAAGAGACTCTTTTTATTAATTCTAACATCAAACAGTAATAAATTGGACTGAAGAGGCTTTTTTACTAATTTTTCCCATGCCATATGTGCCTCATGTTTCATTGCATGGGTTTTCTTTGCTGAAATGGAATTTTAAACACATATTTGCTTCAACTGGGAAAGGGGAAATTGCTTTACTCTGTCACAGTGTTACATGTAATTTCTTATCTCAAGTGTAGGCACCTCTAAAAGGTAAGTCACCTCACATCGAATATTTTAGGAAGGCAGAAATCACCCTGTAGGGATGTCTGTGTCATCTCTGAACACAAAGACAATATATATGGCCAAAGATTTACTATCTTTATTGCCTGTATGTCTAGTGAAGAGACTTCAAACTTTACAATAATGCACTTGGATTCACTGAGATATTTGTTGCTGTCCTGATAACATTGGATCCAGCTGGGGAATGAGTTTGGTCTTAGAGAGTGACAATTTTTACACCTCCCAGGAAACCAGGCAATGCCAAATGGTCAATTCTGTGCCATACAGGCAATATTTGTATTTACAGAGGTGCTGGCAGGTCTGTCCTGGTGTGTGCATCAAAACAGTTGAGATTATGATTTATGTGTCCTTCTCTCCATAGTAACACAGTTTTAGGCTGCTGTTGTTCTCTGTGGCAAATATCTGCAATTGTGGGAGCAATGTGAACAGTATGATAGAAAGAAATACAGTATTTACTTAATTCAGGCAGAGGAAGGAGTTCAAACTATTTCTTCCTAATCACTGGAGTATTACAGCAAGTCCTGTGGACCGTTATCTTGCCTTTTGAAATGCACCCTGCTCCATAAGCCATCTACCTCTAGAAAGAACTCCCTGGAAGAGGTTTTGGCACCACAAAGAAAAATCCAGTCTATTTCTTCCACTCTTTCTTTTGATTGTCTTTAAGTCACCTACTACTAAGTATGAGTGACCTCTAAAAGGATAAATTAAGTGACCTGAAAAAGCAATAAATTTATCATTTGTATGCTTTTGGTGACTTTGCCAGTGAACTGAAATAGAGCCCCACATTGAAATTGATTCCATCTCATCAATAAAAATTCTGCACATAAAAAAGCTTCTTTAGTATAGCATTTCACAAGAAAGTAATATTCTAAAGATAGCCTTACATATAACTCTAGTAATGAACAATTCTTTTTGGAAAACAGGCTTTGAGCAACAACCAATAAATAAAGCATTGATACATCTGTTATCAGAAAAAAAAATAGTTGGCTATTATAAGACTGCAGCAAATTATCTTCATTCCACAGTCCAAGAAGTGATCCCAAGAGAAGCTCATGAAGCTCCACATGGCCAAGTGCGAGGTCCAGTGCCAGAGAGGAGGAAGTTCCCAGCATCAGTAAAGACTGGGAGATGGAAAGATGGAGAGCAGCCCTGCTGAGAAGCACCTGGGGATAGGGGTGCATGGAAATTGGGCACAAGCTGCTCTTGTGGGATTCCACGTGGAGCACTGTGTCCAGCTCTGGAACCTCCCAACAGAAGAAAAACATGGCCTGTTCAAGCAGGTCCACAAAGATGCTCAAATTGCTGGAGCCCTGTGATGAAGAAAGGCTGACACATGGAGCTGGAGAAGAGAAGTCTCCAGGGAGATCTTAGAGCAGCCTTTTGATACTTAAATACGATTTAAAAGATGAAGAGGGAATTTTTACCAGGGCCTGTAACAACAGGACAAGAGAGAATGGTTTTAAACTTAAAAAAGGTAAGTTTAGATTTGACCTAAGGAAGAAATTCTTTACTATAAGGGTGGTGATGTGCTGGAATAGATATTATAGGGAATTTGTTGACCCATCACTGGAAGTGTGAAAGGTCAGGTTGGACAGGACTTGAAGCAACCTGGTCTAGTGAAAGATGTCCCTGCCCATGGCAGAGAGGCTGGACTAGAAGACTTTTAAAGGTCCCTTCTGTCTCAAGCCATTCTATGATTCTATGATATTCAGTCCTGTATTATTCAGAACTATGTTAGGAAAAAACTCAGCATCCAATTTTATAATTAAGGACCACCTTCTAATGGAAAAACATAAGGATGCCAGTCTCTGGTTGCTGGGTGGAAACTGTTTCCTACATTTCACAATATATGGGTGGATTATTTTGTTACCTAGAGTCCTTTCAATCTGCTTTTCTGTGGGTATGTTATGTTTGAATAATATATCTGTATTGATGAAATTTCATAAATACGAATGTATTTTGTACTGCAATGGAAAATATTTTGCTGAGAGGTTTAAAACTTCATATTCTACAGAAAACATGTTGGCCAGAGAAATTTATGGATGGAAAAAAAAAAAAAGGAAAAAGGGGCAGAACAAGTTTTCATGATACAATACTGGTTAATAAAAGCAGAAAATAAAAAGACTCTTTTCTCTAAGTTTTTTTTTTTTTTTTAAACAGATTTCTCCAGGATGTTTTGTCAGTCATGGGAACGGCTTGTATGTCTTTGCAGCCATACTTTCACTTCCTAATAGCCCTTGCTGTTTATTCTGGTTCCTAACGTCAGTACCGTGCTGTGCTACTCATCCTTTTTATTTGTCCACCTTTTAGGATTTCTCTGATCTTTGGCAATTTTATCTCAGTGCTTTGCCAGTTGTCTTGGAATAGGAGTGTAACCATTGTCAAAACTGGTGGTTTTGTAGGTTTTGTTTTACTTTTATGTTGTTTCCTTTCTTGTATCCCCATTGACAAATTGTGTCACCCTTTCCTCCAACTCTTCCCTTGGCACTGAATTGCCTTCCAAGTAACGTGCATTCCTGGGATATCTGTCACCCTGATGAATGATATTTGGCAGGATGTATGGTATGTAACTCATACTATGCACAAAGAAGGACACACAACTCACTGTAGCTGTTTCTTGGATCAGTTTAACCCATCCAGCTGATCCAACTTGAATCCTGTGCTCAGAGTGGATATATCAAGGTGAACAGCAAAAAATGCACAAGCAAAATAGCCTGGAAATGTAAATCTTATGCCAGTTATCTCAGCACTGTGCATCATGGCAGTGCACTCACCAGGGGTGCTGAAAGTTCAGGCTCAGAAATCTGCTTTGTGGAGTTCTGAGTCAGAATAATTCATCATCTCCTCTTTCAGCTCAGGCAGTACTAGAACCTGAGTTTCATTCATCCAGGTCTGAGTGCTCCAAGGATGTAGCCACGAAACCAGTCTCTTAGCAACCTTCACAGAGCAAATTCCTTTGCTGTTTGAGGCAGCTCCATGAGCATGTGGCTGATTTCATGTCTTGTGTATTTTCTTTGTTGCGTTTGTAAGAAGCCTAAGGAGACACGTTTGGAAAAGTGGTCAGCATTTTGTCTCAGAGTTGGTGTCTTGGTAACAAGAGAGCATCAGTGAGAACTCCCAACACCACTGTGTAGTGTGATCATTTTCCTAACCCATCTACAGGGATTTTCTGGGTCTAGAACAATCTGGTTGACTCAAAGAAATCCCTACATCAAAAAACCTTTTGATTTCTCAGCCATGTGATCCCTCTCTGAGAATCTCTTAATTCTCCTTCACTGTGTAAAGTAACCTGGGTTCTCGTACTGTGAAAAGGTGGTTACTGCAGGGACCCCTTCTAGATTTACCAGCTCCAGATGACAATATATTCTAGATTTTATCAAAAAAGGAATGGGAGCATCTACATTTTTAAAGTATCTTTTTTTTTTTTTTTCATTTACTGTAAAGTGTTCTAGAAAATACCAGCTTGGACTGGTCACTGAACCCTTAAATGGCTCTTGAATCCCACCAGTGGGCTCTCACCTCTGGTCCTTGATCATTTTATGTAAACAGTATCTCCAGATGGTTTACGACAAGCTAAATGCCACAAGAACAGAATAAAAAAACTTAGGAATCTAATGTGTGGTTTGTGTGTTAATCACAGCCCATCAACAGACCAAGAACTTGAATTCAAGCTTTGCACAGTGCCAGGGTAGATTTGGGGCTTGGTAATGTTTACTACTCAGCACTGTGTATGAAGCAGCTGTTTGGGATGCATTTCTTTCGTTATATCTTTCCACTGAGATATTTAAATTTATGATGATTTACAGTTTAATTAGGTTTGCTGATATTTGAGGATGTGAGTTTCTTGTTCTGCTATACTGTCTGAATACCATTAAGTTTACTACAGATTTAGAGAATCTGGATAATTAAATCATTCATGTTACCAAAGAAAAGCAACAAAAGCAACAACAACCACAAAACAGCATAACATAAAAAAAATGTAATCCCACAACACCAACCAAACTAAAAACTTCTTCAAGATTTCCAGAACTCTGCATTCAGATAAAAATGATTTTCAGATATTAGTCATAAAGATATAGTTGTAAATAGACATCTAAACACATCAAAACCCCAAAGAAGAAAATGGAAGTTACTCTCAAAGTCCCAGTGCATTCTTCATAAAGAAAATAGTGTTTAAATTTTATTGAGAAATCACTTACAAATGTATGCAATACTTTTCACATCCTTTGCATAATCAGAGCTCTTAAAAAATTAATCAAACCACCACCTGCCTCAAAAATTCATCATAAAAGTATTTAAATTTTAAAACACAATTATCAGTCAAAAGCCCTTGAACACTTCCAAATCCATAATAAGAAATTTTTCAAAAAGTACTGAGGATGCTCCAATTAACACAATTATTCAGCAAATGAATGAATGAGCAATACCCCAGTAATCTTCCCTCTGTTAGGAAACTAAATCCAACATCACAAAACTGTTTCTGAATATATATATATTTTGATCTTGGCCATATTTTGAGGCTATGTGTCCCTGTCCTGTTTTAAGGTCCTTCATTGCAGCCAGGCTACTTATATTAAAGGGTTTAAATTGTCTTCTCTAGCTCTAATTCCTGCAGCCATATATCAACCCTGACTCTGCAGACTCAGTGCTTTTCAACTAAAGCCAAATTTTACACTGGGAATTTGTTGTCAATAAAAATATAAGCAAGGGTGAGTCCTGCTTAAAAGGCTCAAATACATCAACCAGCAGCTTCTGAAGATGACAGCCAATTTCACCCCTCTTTTAACCATTCAAGGTAATCACCAAGGCACAAATGAACCATACACAGCTCTAATCCCACCTGAAGCAAGGATTGTCAAAGAAAAAATGATTTATAGTCACCTCTGGTGAGAGCATTCAGCTCTTTTCACACTCTGGATATGACCAAGTTGTACCATCAGTGTTTCTACAGTTCTACTCCATGTCACTGTGAAAACCTCTTGAACAACAGGGTCAACTTCAGTGAGGCCAGAGGAGCATGTTTTTGTCACTGTTTTCAGGATCTGATTCAATAAAGAGAGATACTGAAGGAATATTTTCCTAGGGAACACATTTAATTGTTCATTTCACTTTTTTATTTTATTTCTTTTCTGCATTTAAAACCATCTGGGTGTTTTCTTTGTCATTAAAGAGTAATAGGAAAATGCAGGAGCCATTGTTTTGCTTAAGATTTTAGTTAAATGTTGGTTTAAACAGATTTTTTCTTTGCTTTTCATATGGCAAGGATATGGTATGTGATACTCCTTAACATTTGCTTTTTCTGACAGATTTTAAGTGAACTTGGATGTGTTAGATGTAAACTAGAATTAATTGATCAAAACTGTCAGATCCACATAAAAAGCAGTAAGAAATAAACTTAGTTACAGGGGTATAATGAAAAATTACATGCTATGACCTACATAGTATGTATTAGCTGCCAAGCAAATTATAACTAACTTGAAGACACTTCTTGGGAAACTGGAAATCTGCCATTAGGTATAAAACTGAAGGTACAAACATTTAATTGGTAATAAAAAGTGAATATTAGATGTTCCAAATATGCAATGTAAATATTTATTTAATCCTATTTTCACTTTCTATGAGACTGAGAAGCAAATCTCCTGCTGCATGAGTAAGTGAAGGAAATGAACTGTAAAGAAATGCTAAATAACCTGGAGGTACCTTAAGGAAAAATCTGAATACTGAGTACAGGGATTTTGCCTCTGTCAACAGCAGGGAGCCACTTTAGTTTCTAACATAGTGTAAAAATGTTCTAATTTCCACAGTACATGGCTGCTGTGTTAACCTAGCAGACTTATCAGAGCACCAGAGAAAACATGTTGGTGCGTCATAAGGCATTTGAATGAGCTGAAACTATATATATGTAAATAAAACTGAGACTGTTTAAAAAAAAAATAATCTAAAATACAAAATATTTGTTTGGTTTTTTTTTTTTTAATAAGCCTATATTGTTCTGGGTTTTTGAGTTTCAAACCAATACATATGCATTTTACCTGATGATAATGTTAATTGAAACATTATTTTATTAACAGTCACTGTATTACTATGACAGCACATTACAAAATTTGCAGAATATTTTAGACACATATTACCACCTTGTCAGCAGGTTTGAGGGTAGATAGATGAAATGTTAGTCACTCTGCTCTCGACCTGACTGCAAGCTTTGCCCTGATTTAAACTCCTGAATTGCTGCTTAGCCTTGAACCAGAGTTTTGCACATAAAAGTCTGCATAAATCTTACTAATACTGACAGCACAGCAATACTTTTATTACACTTTACACGAGTGGTATCATTCACACAGGTCCTGTGAGGCTTGAACACACAGAGAAGTCCATTAAATATTAGCATGTTTAGTCTGCTTCTGTGTCCTTGATACTCCTGCTGTGGTGGCACACAAAGGATTTGCTTTTAATTATCCAACTGCCTGCTAAAGGCTGCCTAATTCTGCAAACTGAAGGGCTTGATGGCTGCATTAAGGACAAGTTGAGTGAGCTCCCCACTCCCTCTTGGAGTGAGCACAGGGCTATATTTGGGCACAGGCACAGCAGCTCACGTTGGTACAGCAGCTTTTCTGCAGCAGAACCCCCTGAGAAAGCTGCACAAGGGCTGGTGATGGCACAGGGGTTCACATATGGCAGTCCCCAGCTGGTAACTCATCCTCTCTGTTCTACACTGAAATTATTATTTCAGTGGCTTCTGAGTCAAATCCAGGCTCTATGCTTCTCGTACTGTAGCTGCAGCAGCTGATTTTGTCTAGGAAAATGGAGTTCCAGGTCTTTTTGACTGTCACACTCACTCCAGATTTAATGTGAGAAGTCCTGGCTGTCAGCATTAGCTCCTTTTCCTTTTTTAAAATTATTAAAATTGAGCAGCATATATCTCTGAACTCATCAGGTCTATTCAGAACTCAACAAGGGCTCACCAAATTCTTAGCAAATGTATCCTTCCATACCCAAAAGTGACACACTTGCTGTACATGTGAGTAAACCAACAGAACTTAAAATTGTAATTTCCTTCAGTTCACCTTGAATATGAAGTAAGCCTACAGACCTTTGAAAAAGAGGGAGAAAAGCCCTAGGATTTATCAGAATATTCTAAAACTGAGAACTAATCCAATTATGTACTATTTTTTTTCCATGCCATTTAGTTAAATTAATTTAATTAATTTATGCCTAATTTAAAGACTCAAAACACAAATGAAAGTCAATAAGAATTAATCTCTTCCTGGAAATGATTCTGTGTGCCTATACAAGCAATGATGTGAGTATTCTTACTTACCATGAATATTCATAAGAACTGACTGTAAAACACATGTAAAATGGCTGTAGAAAACAGAGACTAAGATGAAGAATTTTAACATTTCATGTCTAAACTATTTCCTTGTTCCTGACAGCTGATTGTCCACAAAGAGAAGGAATGGAAGAAGCAATTACTGCTTTTTAACACACAGGGCAAACACTGTCCTAGGAGGAAGATCTGGCTTCAGTGAGTTACAAATGGAACCACCCTTGTCATCTGAAGTTTATTTCTAGAAAATAAACATTGTCAGCTCCAATTAGAGCTGGATTGTCATGAGTATTCAGTTTGCTCATTGCAGAACATCACGTTGGCTGCCCAGATTTCTACTGCATTCCCAGCCTTGAAGGAGCCCCTCAGGGTCCCCTTGGGGAGCACAGTCAGTCACCCCAGGCAAGGAACCCTTGGTTAATAATAATAACAAC